>JAJJWW010005873.1:0-85223 GCA_023531295.1 Papaver armeniacum
TATAAAGGCACCCTTGTTTTTACCGGAACAGCCAAGATCAAAGTTAGGCATCGGTTCTCCAAGATCGACAATGGCATTGTTTTATAAAGGCAAGATGAAGAATTATTGGGCGTCATCATCTTCCCCATGCAATCCATGCGACAGGTTCAAGGAATTGCCATTGGCAATCGACGGAGATTAATGGAGGATGGCAGCGAGAAGATTGTTCAAGTCTGATCGAGTTTTCAAGCTCGAATTAGCACAAGGAGGAGTTTGGCAGTGGCAATGAGTTTCTGCCGTTGAATGAATGGTGCTGCCGAGGATATCAGGCTGCTGCCATTGACGAGCAAGATCAGTTCGAGATGGCAGCGTTGATGTTGCTCACGATGGAGTCTGTTATGGAGGTGATATTCGTGTTTGAGCTGAGAAGAATAGTGGCTTCTTTGTGAAGAACTAATTGGAGCTGTAATTCCCAAAGCAGAGCTCGGAAGGCCGTGACGATGTGATCTTCTTTGTCATTATCGGAAATGATGGTACTATTTGTGGTGCTATTAATGGCGAGATGGAGGTGTTGCGAGATGAGCGAGGCAGAGAGATATGGAGTAAGGCAGGTGATGAAGGCAACTCTGAAGTCGATTCTAAGCTCACGCCATCGATGGAGAAGAACTCGATTTGTTTTTGCACGAGAGATTGCTGTTGATGAAGAACGAGAAGTGAGTTATCGTTATTTTAATGGAGATGGGTTGTGCTGTGGTAATAGCTCGAGAAGAAAGCGGTTCTGTTACGGTGAGTGAAGTTGTGGAAAGTACGGGGTAGAGAATCAGGAGTTTACGAGGAAGGAAAGCTTAAGAATGAAGCTCGGGTTTATATGAACCATGGATTCGAGTTTAACCACTATCGATCAATGAAGTGAGCTGGTAATGGAGAACGATCTTGGAAGTGATAGAGACGACAGGCGCGAGTTTGGCGGCGTGTATGATGGGCAATGTCGAGCTCGAGGAAACAAAGAGAGCTATGGAGGTTGATGGTTGGATGGATTTCCGCCATCGTTAATGGTTTTAGCCGTGACTAGGAGTCAGGGAGATCATCACATGATGAATAAAGGCAATGATGGTGAGAGTTTTTGTCGGTGGAGATGAAGGTTGAGCAAATAAGAAAATCTAAAGGAAACTTTTAGTTTTCACGTATAACTGGTATACGTGAGTGGCGGGAGGAAAGATAGAAATCCGGGAGCGAAAACTCACGGAGGGAGAAGTGTCGGTGAGTCGGACGGTTTGAGAAGTGAAAATCCAGGGAAAAAAATAATTCAGGTCACTCATATATAAGTGAATGATCGAGGGAAAAGAAGATTTACGAGGCCGACACCTTTGTAATGTTGCTAATGAGGTGGGCCTTTAATAACCTACTTCGATCCATTTGAGCTTGTTTTGAGAATTCAGTCTCATGGCGGATTTTGGACTCGACCTACTTCATGACTTTGGCGAGTTTTGGCAACCAAGTTCGCACGGGATTCGGCCGCACGGGTACAACACCAACTTGGATACCTATTTAAGAGAACTTCTAATATTTTTGAGGGATATCATATATTCTTTTATCAAGTTTTGGAGAGGAGAACTCAAGAGAAGAAAAGCTAGGGTTTGGAGCTATTTCTACCACCGTAACTATTTCTTTTCTATTTTATTATATGAAACTCATGGGTTTTTATTAGTACCATGAGTAGCTAAACTTTAGTGATTGGGGATGAATTCTAAGTTCTAGACATGATTTGAGTTATTATATAAATCTATTTTGAGTTCTTCACATGATTATTGATTGTTTATACTAATTAAAATATTTATGATTAATTGATAGATTGTTTAGGTGGCCAATTGAACTAATTTGTTGATTTAATCAAGTGCTAGTATTGAGTTAGGAGATAAGTAATAGTCGAATGATTCATACAAAAGTAGAGAACACAAGACCTTGCGGAGGATTTTGTATAGTGATTGTGTGTATAAACAACACTAGAAAGTGGACCTTGAGCTAAGAGTCTAACTACTAGGATCAATCTATAATCCACAAAAGATAAAGCATTCGGACAAATTACACCGAAAGTGAGCTACTACTAGGTGGTTTGAAGAATAGAATGTTGGTATTGGAGAGCTTAGGTACCAGGTGATTTAAAGGGATTTAGGGATAGCAATCGAGCTGTTGTTATTCCACGGTTGGTAATAATTTGTGATTAATAGTATTAATGGATGAATATAATAACTTGATGACGGTTTAATGTGAAGAAGGATTCGATCATATTTCTCTCCATTGCTTGCAACTTAATTATTTTCAATTGCTTTGTTATTTACTTTAAATCAAAAAACAAACCCCCATTGTGACACTTTTGACAACTAAATCTCCCTGCTCTTCGTGGGAACGATCCTTACTTCCATTATATTACCAGTTAATTGTGTGGAAATAAGTAATTTAATTTGAGCACCTACGACACGCATCAAATTTTGGCGCCGCTGCCGGGGAGCAGTCGGTAGCTTTAGTTGTTATTTCTTTTTGTTTTCTTTTTGTTTTAGTCTTATTTTTAGTTTTGATTTAGCTTTTGAGAATTTTTGTTTGGTACTTAATCCTGCACAGAAAGATTGGGAATATCCCAGGTGTGGAATTCAAACTCGCAAGGGAACAGTACTACAAGCACGTCCACGATTGCAACTTAACCTTCTGCGAAGAGATGGTTAATACTGGATTGACGAGAGAGACCCTCCACCTCCAGAGAGGAATTTAAGAGAGTTGACGTCTCCATGCTTAGATTCGCAACCTTTGTGCATTGCAATCACTAATCCAGTGGAGCTGAAGTGAATCTACTTCATCATCTACCAAAGTTCAAGGGACATCGGTGAAAATCCAAATCGACATCTTCAACGGTTCCAGAACACAATGACAAGTCGAGGCATGTAACCGCGAGGGCGGAGATATGGCTATGCTACAAGCCTTCCCGTTCTCGTTGATAGACTTAGAGGAAGAATGGTTGTATTGTCTTCCTCGAGGGAGTGTTACAACATGGACTCGAGATGAAAAAGCTATTTCTAGAGAAATATTTTCCTGCTTTCAAAAGCGGCATCCGTTCGGAAGGAGATTAGCGGCATTCTACGGATATGCAGGGAGTCTCATATGAATATTGGGAGAGGTATAAGAAGTTGTTGGCAAGCTGCCCACACCATAATATATCCTCAATACTTATCATTCAATACTTCTCGAAGGATTACTTCGAAGCAGAGGAATTTGATTGATGCGGCTGCGGTGGTTCACTTGCGAGAAGACAATCTCGCAGCAACCCGGTTTGATTGAGTATGGCTTCCAATGCTCAACAATTCTATTCGAAAACGACTCTAATGTCGAGAAGAGTTAGTGAGATGGGAGAGTCACTGATCGAGCAACGGATGAACAACATAGAGAAGGTAGTACAACGAATGGCAGCGGTGATTATTCCTTCTTATGAAGAAGAAGTAGACAAATTCGATTCACAATGCCCCTTAGAAGCAATCTTTCCCTTCGTGTTCCGTAGGGAATTTATGTACACTAAATTGCATAGAAGCCTTAATCTTTATGAGATCACGATTGGTGAATTCATGGATTGCTTCTTGGATCGACACAACTCCATTTTGACTACCTAGAAGTATTTTCTTTAATCGCCATGAGACCCCTCCGCAATGCTTGTCGCCTCGTTCTTGAAGTTATGATATTCATATGTCCATGCATACACAAACCTCTCCTTAATCGGTAACCATTGTGTTTTACAATACTCAACGGGTTTTGGGTAGTCCTTGTAATATTCTTCCTCAAATTTCTTCAAGTTCCTTTCGTAAATTTCCTCGGTCATTGACCAAGCAGTCTTGTCCCATGCTTTCATGAGCGATCTCCAAATTATCCCATCCTCCTTCCATTTTCATCAAATAACCTCTTCTCTTCCTCTCGTTCTTCCTCGGTTAATTTACTAATGCGCTCATCCTCTTCCTTCGACCTCTTGGTACCCTTCCTTGGTTTTTAGCTTGGAAATGGCGATGGCAATTGTGTGTACGAGGTTGCATTGAATGTGCCACGTGCTTTGCAAGTTTCGGGCTTCGGAAACACTACCGCTATTGCATGCATTAAGGCTTGATCGTTATCCGTTACAATAACCCTTGGAAAATCATCCCCATTGTAAATGGACCTCAATCTCAAGCATCCAAATGAAACTCACGTTGTTCTCATGATCCATTAAACCCCATGCAATCGTAAACGTGTTTTTGTCGAAGTGTGATAAGCAATGTTCAACAACGGCATGTTATATTTGTTTGTCTTGTAAGTGGCATCTATCAACACAATTTGATGAAAACAAGAGCCAATTTTATCATTTCGGGATGTGCCAAGAAAATACGTACCACTTTACCATCCTTTTCTTCCGTTCTCAACGTGTAGTCGTGTATTTCGGCTAACCCTTTGCGATTGTTGCATGACCGTTCTACCATCCCATTCATCCTTTTGATCGTAGCTAGGGCCGACTTAATTGTAGATAAAAAGACAAGTTGTCGGGGTCGTCGCCTTTATTTTACTTAAGATCGCACTCGCCTTTTGGATCGCATAGACCTCACCGTCTCCATTTCACGTGGTTTTAACTTAGCAACCATTACATGTCCTATAAGAGTATCCGGATCATCGTGGTTGTGACAACCATTAACAACTTTAGACATTTTCCAATCTTTACTTTCCTTACCATCGGGCTTATAGAAGACAATCTTAAATGGGCATCCAATCTTCTTCGTATGAGTTCTGGTACTTCTTCCTCTCCGTCTTCCTTACATACTTATTATTCTTTCCCTCGTGACTCTTCTTCTCCCCACCTCGCTCATACCATTTCAAACCGAATATTCTTAACGCAAATTTCGAACTACCACGCACATCTTCTCTTTTGCCTTGTTCATAAGCCATTCCTTGGCCTCCTTCTTACTTCCAAATATCTAAATGGGCATATTACAAAACAAAAATAATAAGCATAACCATCTAACATGCACGATTGGAAAAAGAAAAGATAATTCATGACCATACCAAATCGTTTGCATAGTGTAGGAAGTATCAGGCCTCAAATAATAATCGTCATCAACCGCTACAACAGCCTACGCACAACAACAACAAGTTATGCATTAGCAATCGGAAGGAAGTTTAGATAATAAGTAAGCACGATTGTAACACAATGGTGATTTAATACTATAAAAAGTAGCTTAGATTATAATAAATCGGTAGTCATGTACGCATATAGTCACCGATTAACGACATACGAGAAATGAACAATTCTTCGTGCAAAAACCCTTCAATAATCGGAGGGACTATAAATTCATGAACCAACCGATTATTATATATCAATAATCGGACGTTTATTCATGTAGAGAACTTCCGATTATGAGAAATTGAAGCTTTCAATTTGGGATTTTTTCATATTCGGCATATTAATACATCAAAAAATATACCCGATTATTGATAATCGGTAGATATGTTACTAAATTAACTACCCGAATATATGTCGTTTCATGTCATTCAATGCATCAAATCAATTTTCACGTTGAAAACACACACAAACATACGTAACATGGATAACATGGGTATTAGAGTTTGTTAACAACATACCCGTATGTTTGATGAATCGTTAGCTTCGATCTCGGGTGATTCTCCATTTTCTTCCATGAAAAGCGTCGTCTAGGGTTTCATCTCCATCAAAGTTTGGATCATTCAACATATACCCCAAATCGTCATCTCTAAACGGTAGTGAACCTTGAAATTCAACAACTTCACGTCCTCCTTCGTACCCATCCATGTTTATGGAAGTTGGCAAAAATGGGAAGTTGGCAACATATACCCACTTCTTCTTCTTTTTTTCTTCTTCTTCTCTCACTCAATCGGGAATTACCTCACGATGAGTCAAATTTCCAAACACTAATATATAGACCCCTGACCCGGAATTCGAGAGTTTGCTTGATTATTGAGTGAAACTACGATTATTGTTTTGGCTACCGAATATTATAGTTTTTGTCGAGGTTGAATCTGACCACTTATAATCGGTAGTGTATAAGTTTTATTATCTACCGATTATGTGGATTGCAAATTAAAGCAAATAAGGATTTTAGAAAAAACTCATTTTGGGGCAACCTATAATCGGTCGTTTGTGGAACCTATTTGGCTTACGATTATGGCTACATCCAAATCATGAACCACATGGTTATGCCTGGATGCCTGCACTCAAAACCTGTGGAATTTGGCAAGGGTTCGATCTGGGGCTCCTTATAATCGGTAGGTTGTTGAGTTGGATAGACTACAGATTATGGTATATTTCAAAATTCATCACCTGAAGGATTTTAGAAAAAACTCATTTTAGGGCGACCCATAATCGAATGGTTTGGTAATATATTTAACTCCCGATTATGGCTGCATACAAAACACGAACCAAGTGGTTATGGTTTGTTGTGTGCACTCAAAACCCATGAAATATGGCAAAGGTTGGATCAGGGGCTCGTTATAATCGGTTGTTTATATAATTATATACCCTACCGATTATGGTATATTTCAACATTCATTACGTCAAGGATTTTAGAAAAAACTAAATTTGGGGCAACTTATAATCGGTAGTTTATGTAACCTATTAGGCTTCCGATTATGGCTACATCCTGACTCAAGCAAAGTGGTTATGGTTGGCTCGCACCTCTCAAAACCAATGGAATTTGGCCAAGGCTGAATATGAGGCTCCTTATAATCGGTAGTCTTACAAGTTGGATAAGCTACAGATTATAAAAGGGATTATTGGCGAGTATCTACCACAACAATCGGTAGGTATATTTTAATTTAACCTACCGATTGCATGTTTACCTACCGATTATGGTGTTGGCTACCGATTATATAAGGGCATATTGGCCATTTCGAAAAATCGAAGATAAGGGGTAGCTTGGATTTACGTTTGGGTGACCTTTTTTGTCTTTTAGTGTCGCCCCTAATTCTTTCGGGGTCGCCCCTAAAAGTGCCAGTTAAATTTTCCCTGTTTTGCATTGGGATTTGTTTTCTGGTTATAATATGTCCTTTTTTCCTAGTCCCAGTATGCTTAGGAATTATTACTTCAGTATGAATCGGTTAGTGTTTTTTTGCCTATATAAGGACGCCTAGTATTATTGTAGAGAAACACACATTCATCAACTTATTTTCTTAGCTACTCAAAATTTTACACTTCTTTTCCGCAAAATCAAGTTTTCTCAACTTTCAGTTGGTATTTTCTTTTGTTTTTTTTTTTAGGTTTAACATTGATCTTAGACTAGTAGTTGCTTCATCTCAAGGCAGAGAAAATAACAATGAAGAAGGGGATGAACAAGCACAATATTAAGAAGGTGATGGTGGCGGTACTACTGATGTCCACCATTCTATTCACCTTCCTTGAAAATCTTCGTCAAAGGTTTGAGATGATGCCCTTTATTCTATTCACCTTCCAAATCCTCTTTCTTGGAGCAACTGCCTGGAATAAGTTTACAGGTAAATTCCTTTTGGTCTATTTTAACGCTTTGCAGTGAATATAATTTTGTAAGACGTTAAAATAAAATCTATAACTTCCATTGTTTTGTTTTTCTATCAGCTATGGGATTAAGTGATAAAAGGATCCAACCAAAGCCCCAAGTCTAATAAGAAGAAAAAAGAAATCAAAGAAAAACAAGGAAACGCTCGCTTCTGCAGGGATTCTAGAAGGTCTCGAAAAGGTTCCTGAGGTTGAGAAAGAACTTCATCCAACACAGGAAGAAGTAATCACATCTGTGTCGCTTCCATCGATTCCTGTCGACGTGAAAACACATAACAACTTTCATAGTCTTGCAGAAGAAGAGGTGGTCACTACATCTCAGTTGGTTTCTTATAAGTTTTGAGTTAGGTATCTCTAATCGGTCTTTGTCTAAACCAAATCGAGGATCAAAAAGAAGAGTATGTTCAAAATCCAAACCTACGGGCCTTCTTCATAGAAAGATTTCAGCAGAAAACTCCTCGAGTTAGGCTCCATGATTAGTAACAGAACTATAAAGATCATAACATTGTGGAAGTATAATGTTAGTCTTTGTTTTCTATACTTTGTGATAGTTGGTGGTTTGCACTTTCTTTTTCAATTGTGACCGTGATCACACAAGGTAGATTTGTTCTTTTATTTTTTTGAATCGAGATATTATATTTTCTTTTTAAGTTGTAATAGCTTGCATACAGATTGTGCGTCTTTCAATATTATTACCTTTGCCGATCAATAAAAGAAAGAAAAATCCTCCAGTGGGATGATAGGGTTAGTAATTAATGACTGGTTAAATATGCCTATAGTTAAGCTTGCCTATAGAAGGTGGGAGGATCCATCGCACTCTACTATACACACAACTTCGTATGATTTGTGCCACTTCTCCTATAAAACTCAAACGAAACTGAACTTAAAGATAATATTCTAATAATACGTTTCTTTTATTAGAATCTTTATTCCTGCCTAGAATGAACACAATCAAATATACTAAACCTCACCATCTCCAAATCTAAAAGCAGTTTTGCAGTGTAAGAATTTTATCAACCTGACTCTTCACCCATTTCTCATTGTTTATTCATAAATTAGCCTTTTGGTCTATGCTCTTGACATCTGGTCAACCACCATTAAACGAAGCTGGCTTCTAGTTATTCAAAAATAAGACTTGGAAAGAAATTCAATAATAAGATTAACTAATTATTTTTCAATAACATTGACATGGACAGAGTATTGACTTGAGGAAGCAATGATTGTAAATTGTCTTCATTCTACATCCTTCCGCCTGTATATCATGGAAAAAAGAATCTTAATTAAGTTTAAGATTAGCAGATGAGTACTCATTGATCAATTATTGATGAGTCATGCTTCAAAATAAATAAACTATAGATCATGTATGTATAATTTTAATTCTGAAAAAAAAATTTATTTCGGGTGCTTAAGTAGCTTGAGTGTCCATCTTCTCTGTTTCGTTCAGATAGTGTAATTTTTTTGGTTTCAACTGGACTTACTTTGGATATGTCATTAACTTATCAAGTACCGAGGACTAGCACGAACAATTAGTTGGAACGCTTCCAAGTTCCAATGGTTCTTTATTGATCAAAATTGTGATGACTAACTCAACCGCAGTTACTCTTTGTCTTTCTTTCTTATCATTTCTGCTTTCTATTCTGATGAGTATAACAGTGGCCGTGTCTCAAAATACTACTACAAACATCCCGTTCGATGTTGGATTAATTTTGGATTTAAATAGCTCAACTGAGATGACTTCGATGATTAGCATCTCAGTTGCACTAACAGATTTCTATGCTACTCACAACTTCTACAAAACGAGAATCGTTCTTCATACTAGGGACTCTAAGAATGATAACCTACATGCCGCTTCCGCAGGTATGTATGTCTATTTGTTTTAATATTAATGTGCATCATTTTCTTCCATGTATAATAAATGATACGAGCATGAGTATAGGTGGTAAGTGGCCAAGTGGTCAACTTATGATGTGTTTTTCTTTTTGGTTTCGAAACGTAATTCATGATGTGTTATGATCACCTAAATTCGTAATAATTGGTAGAAAGAAATTCTATCGTGTTCATTTTTCATAAGTCTCTTTAATTGGCAGCACTTGATCTTCTGAGGCACATAAATGTCAAAGTCATCATAGTACCAGAAAAAGAGTGCATGCTAGTTTCGTGTTTGATCGATGTTGTAGAGAAGGCTCAAGTTCCCATTATTTCTTTCCCAGCATTTAGTCCTTTTGTGTCTTCTTCACGATCTTCTCATTACTTTATTAGGACATCACAAAAGAATGAGTCATCTCAAGCTAAAGCCATCACAGCAATTTGCATGGAAAGAAATTGTATTCGTACATGATTTATGGGCGTATGACACAGTTTGGGCATTAGCAATGGCAGCGGAGAAATTTGGATTAAACATTGACACCGCAGAGAAAGACTATTAAAAGAGTTCCGATTGAAAGATCAATGTAAGCTTGAAATCCGCAGAGAAATAAAGCTCTTAGGTTTAAGTCCTTTGAGTCTAAGAGAGAGGAAAGGTGGTCGACTCCAAACTCGATTCCATATCAAACTAATGAGCAAATGTGTTGCGGGCGATGAGACGGTCAGGGTTTTGTAGGTTTTGGACGAATTCTTGGATAAGTTCTACTGTTTTGTATTTGATTGATGTTGTTTTCTGGTTATATTTTCCTTTTCCTAGTCTCGGTATGTTTAGGAATGGGGGGAAATATTTCTAGCACATTTTCCTTTTTTGGTATATCTAAAACCCACAAATAAGACGATAGATATCTAAAACCCATAATTAGTTTTAGTCTTGCTATTTTTACTAAACTAACCTTAAACTAAATGAGGAGGTTATTTCGGATTTGGGAAAATATGTAAAACAATATTTAGGAAAAATATTACTGCCCGGAAAAAGTCAAAAACTAAGATATTTAGGAAAATTCCCAAAATCTCGTTCATATGGCCCATGGATGTGCGGTCCATCCACTTACCCTTTTATATGTATATATGTTGTAACCTATGTAACATGATCACTAATCTCTAATATGATGGTTCTTCTTCTTGTCTCTATATCTTCTCCCTTCACCCCTGATTATCCTAAAACACATTATCACCACGATGCTATACCGCGGAGCTATATGGGTCGATTGATTTTTTTTTCTTTTTCTACATGGATGAATTCCATCTATTTGGAATCGAATAAGCTAAGTTGGATTTTATTTTTATTTTTATTTTTCCTCATTTCCCTGTTTTTGATTTTGGTGTATATGGCTATATTAAATCTGCGGCGAAAATTGATTTGATTAGGAATTATTTCGTACTAATCACGAATTATTTGGATTAATCTTAATCTTAATCGTTACTAATCAGAAATTATTTGGTAACTAATCAGGAATTATTCTGATTTTTTTTTCGTTCTATTCTGGATTTCGATCAGCGAAAAAAATGTGGGGAAGAAAACCTGACTCTTCGCGTTCCGAGAAGATGAAAAGATGTCCGATTCTGAATGTTTCTGACACGTTTGTCCGATTCTGAACATTTCCGACCGTTTTGTCCGGTTCTGAACATTCTCATCCCATCTGTCCGATTCTGAACGTTTCTGGTACATTTGTCCTGTCCTGTCCTGTTCCGATCCAAGTTCTAGTTGCGGCCTGGCCTGGCACGTTGCATTACGTTTTGGGGCGCGGTACCAAAAATGTTCCGGTTTCGTATATACATAGTGGGAACCAAAGCTTAAAAGGTATGTAACTCTAAAATACATGGGTTCTCACATTGAGTTCTTGCTAGGCTTATTTATTTGTAGAACATGCCTAGTTTTGTTTATTTTTGTCTTAAGATAAGTCCACATCATATAAACGGTAAATTTAAATTATGATTGCATATCTCGATCATTAAGAATTTTGGTCTTAATGCTATTTTGTTCTATTGAATATGATATTGGCTATGGTTGAATGATGTCTTTTGTTTAATTGGTTGTACCAACTCGATTCAAAAGTATGTATTTGGGAGTATAGAAATACTTGAACATCATTATTGCATACTTGATATTTACTCCCCAAATTTGAATGTTCAAGTGGAATGTAATATACTTTAGCGACTATTAAAGAGTCGGTAATTTCAAAAAAGATACATTACAAATAAAATCACATGTACTCCAATTTTTGTGGAAGAACTCACAAAAGATGATATGAGTCATAAATTTTTCATTTCTCTACTTCATCCATAATACTAACTAACCGGTATATGTTGAAGTATGACAACAAGAGAATTATCTTTAGTAATATATTCAACCTAAAGTAAGTGGTTGACATGTGTAGTGATATTCTCTTGGCCTATTGAGATAAAGAAATTTCTCAAATTAAGCTAAATGTAGCAAAATTAAAAATAGAAAGAACCCCAAAGTAATGAGGGTTAGCGTCTTAACCGACTCATATAAAGCATGTGAAAAGGGACATATATATCAAGAAAAAAAAATTATTATTATTATTTATTTATTTTCCCCAAGCAGTAATGACACCAAAGTATAGGTATCGATTGAACAGGGATCAGCTAAAATATAATTCTAGCTCCCATCATAAATAAAAAAGTTGGAAGGTGTTGGTATATACAATATAATGTGTATGTGTATCATAGTAACAACCAATTTTCACATCAATTTTAATGGCAACAAGAACTTTGCCTGGCCGATTGACTATCTTAAAGAGCTCAGCACTGCTCATTTTTTTTCAAGATGGAACAAAGACGTCGCAAAATCTCTAGATGTGCCAAGAGATAATCACACCTTGTTAAATTCCCAAGTAACCCGTGCAAATGGATATCATGTGGAACATCAAAATGATGAGAATGTAATTGATTGCATCTTTTATAGTCTCTAATATATTTGAAAGAAATATATTTTAGAGAAACTAATGAGTCAATCTAGTGCAATGTAATTCATTATAATATTTGGATTATTGAATCATATTGACTTCGATGATGAAATGTTGGAAACTGACTCATACAAGCTTTGGGCATAACCATAAAGGAACTTTGGTTGTGACATGATGATTGTTTTGAAAGAACTCATACAAATATCACTTTATTTGAGTGAACGAAAATGGGAAAAGATTTTCAGAATGCAAAGTGACGACATATCTCTCAATAAGTGTTTTCTAAATTACTAGATGCAAAACCCCCCTTCCCATTATGCTTTTAGGTAAGAAATCATATCACTCATTTTTACAAAGTCTTGAAAGCAAGGATCGAGACCATCCTAAGATGCAAATGGTAAAAATTACATATTACAAAGAAAACAAGGTGAACTTTATAAAAATATTCATGCAGAATGCGGACCATTAAAGTGACTTATGGCTCTGGTGAATGTTTTAAATATTTGGACTAGTTATAGTTCCCAAGAAATTTGCGTTTGGAAATGTAGTTGCAGGTTTTCCCACACTACACCCCTTATTCGATTTTGCTTAATTAGTCCATTGAAAGATATAAGATCAAGAATATTTATTGATTGAATCTATGAATTGTTTACACAAGAAAATGGAATTACACTTAGAAATTAAAACACTCTTAAACTTTCTCTCTCCTAATGACTTGCCCAACAATTCCAAAAAGATCTCTCTCCTCTAACGAGGATCTATTTAGCCCTTTATATAGGGTAATACATAGTGGATGACATGACTAAGCTCCCCTTTATTTTCTGGGAATGTCTCGCGAAGTGTCGCAAATGCACAAACATTTGCTCTGTGACACTTCTTAACCCTCGCCAGGTCTCATGTCTTCTTGATGTTTTGCACATCGTTATCCATTGCGTCGTTGATTCTAGCCCTCTGCGACTGCCTCGCGACATCGTTATTTATTAACCCCGCGAGCCACCGCCAGCGTTGCGATATTATGGTCCTACATCTTGCCTCTTTTTCCTTGAATATTGCTTGAAGAAGCGATCTTTAAGGAAAAATCTGTCATTGTAATAATCTTTGGTCTTGCCGATGAAGGAACAAGCGAAGAATACTTTTCTTGAAAAGTACGTACACCTCTATTCTTTTGTGAAGTTCCGAAGCTTGTATCTGCGAAGTGTCATTTCTTGTCTCTTGTGTTACGAGAGAATAATCAATTTGCAATATCTCCTCGCCTATATAGAAAATATGTCGTGTATTTGGATTCTACTAAAGTTCTTTCCATCGGGTTTCCTTAGATTTAGTAGTGACCGTTTACACGTGTCTATATTTACCTCTTTTAGGTGCATTTAATATTATCCAGGTCATAACGACTTTCTCATCTATTTATAGGAGCATCCCCCTGTGAAAAATTTTCCTTTTCCTTTTCATCTTCTTCATAAATCTTGCGCAAGTGTTCTTCTTCTTCATCGTTCGCAAGTATTCTTCCTCTTCATCACTTTGGCTATTCCCTTCTAGTTGTTACTCTCATGGCGTCGGTTTGTTAATTTTATCATATCCGACTTATTTTGTGGTTGATTAAATTTGAGATTGGTTTTCTTATTGAAATCATATTTGGTATGATTAACTTTATGATTCTTTTTCGCCATTGTTGTTTAGCAAAAACCAACCCGAACTAAATTTATCGTGAAGGATCCTCTTATTTCTTTGGGCTGCCACCGAAATCTTCTTCTGACAAGAATCCCTCACGCAACCAAAGCCCTCTTCACGAGTAAAATCTACGGCTTCAAAGAGACATCTGCGAATGATAAGGTATTTAGGAAATATTTGTTTTTTATTAACAATATATTGTCGCCTCTATTTCTTATTTAACTTGTCATTCGCGGGATGATAAAATTATTAGTAATACTCCCAAAAGGCTTCGCCACTCTAGGCTGTTACCCCCAACGTTCCATTTCCTTCGTTCACACCTTCATCTCCTGCTTTGCGAAGTCGTCATAAGATAATATTCCTATACCTCAACTCCTCATAGACCAAGTTCCTTACAATTGTCCTCCTACAAACGATGTTATACCACCCTCTGCTATTAATGTCCCTACTATTTCTCCAATCACTTCTCTCCGAAACTTCCTCTTCTCATGAGGTTCCTTTGACAAAGGATGATTCATCTTTTTGGTAGAGCAAATTCCTCTAACAGCGGAAAATTTGGAGGGTATAGATGTGGCCTTTAAGGTTCTTTCGGATCTCGTGAATGATGCCAAGAGGACTTCATTGATCTATCAAATCCAACGTCTGCGAGATTTTAAGTAAGCAAGTGGTCTGATAAGGTCTCGCAAGCATCTTTGGTTCAAGAAATTAGTAAGGCTGAAGGATGATCTCCGGAGTTATGACCGCGAAGTGCAATAGTCTCCACCTTGAAAATCAAAAATTTCACAACATCTCGCTAGATCGTGATATCCTAAAAGGTATGCTCTCGCCACCTTTTTTTTTTTTTTTTTTTTTTTTTTACAACTCAAATCCTTGCTCGTCTTCAAAGTATTAAACGAGAAACGAATAATGGAGATATATCCAGACGGAGTCTATCGTTGAAGAAGTTCGAGTTGAAAGAGATTCTTGGATGGAGCAAAGTATAATCTCTTAGATAATCTTCATACCTATGCAACCGATCAAATAAATAACTTGTCGAAAGAGAATTTTGATTTATCGCAAAAGCAAGACTCATTAAGTAATGACTTATCTCGCCTCTCTTATGCTTTGACTAAAACTAATTTGGAGTTGGAAACTTTATCGGATGAGAATCGAACTCTTTCTCAAGAGAAACGTTCTGTTGAATAAGATGGCGAGCTACTCGCGCGATATACCGCTTGTCAAAAGTTATGTGAAGAACGCGAACAAGCTAAACATATTTTGAAACACCAACTTGAAGAAATTCTCACGAGAGAGATAAACTTATTCAAAGGAGAATAACTTTGAGTGTAAAGCGAAGCAATTCCAAGAACAATGTGTCAAATTAGAAAAATCCAACTCTACTTTGGCGAACCGAAAATTCATACTTGTTTCCAATGAAAAGAATTTGCGATCTCGATTGAAAGGCTTAGTTGGAGATTCATTTGATGATGTCATGGAACGTTTGGGGAATAACCCTCATGACTTTAATCCAACATCTTACTTCTCAAAGGAAGGTAGTCAAATTATTTGACTATCTTAATTTATGTATTTATTCCATGAATGGTTTATTACAGAAAATGCCAACAATGTTCGATTAGAGTTTTCCGATCTTGTGTATTTGTTATGCGGATTACGAGAGAAAGCTTCGTTCCACTATCTCCACCCTCAAGTCCGATTATTCTAAAATTCGCAAGGAAAATGGACTACTCTCGCGCATCTTGCTCGTTCTCGCGACCGTGCGGAGCGAAGATTTGATTATATGTCTTATTGTAAGGACATTGATAGTAAGAATCGTCAAAAGGCATTGCTTCGCCAATTCCCTCTAAAGCGGAGGTTCTTGTAAATAACATTTTGCTGTCGAAGTCTCTTGATCCTATTCACGTCGATCCTTTGGAAGTAAGTGATGATGAAGTTCCTAATGCTCCAGATAGTGATTATGAATATGAAAGCTGCGAAGATCTCACGATAAGGAAATCGTCGATGAAGATCCAAATAAAAGACTCTGATGAAAATCCAAGTATCAAGGCGAGAACGAAGGTAATGAAAACATTTAGTGAAAATCCACCAATTGAAGAAGGTGAAGGCGATAAGGGCGCGAGAAAAGTCTCAACCATCCTCCGTACTTGATAATCTTGATGTAAAGAGTTAAATTCTCTTTGTAATTTGTTAGAATCTTTTTTTGTGTGAATGATTTAACTCCTTGATTGAGTAACTCATGTTTCTTTCTCCCTTCCTTAGTTAAGACCACCTTCGAGCATGTTCGCTCACCGAATTTTTATTAAGTAAAACCATCCCAATCGGGGATTTGATGTTAATTCTTCTTCTGCGGCAAGATCGCAGCCGTCTTTACATTTTCATGCAATGGCCCATTGACCTTACTTTATCATTTTTTGTGGTCTTCGAGTTAGACCTCCCTAATTAGGGTCCTCCCGCCACCTTTTACGGCGACAAAATCGCGGGACGTCCTTACACTTGCATGTAAAGACCCATTGATCTTGTCGTATCATTTCCAGTATTTTTGCCTCTGCAGGATGTTTTAGTTGCGACAATATGACAGGCCTAGATATCCTCGCGAACATAAAGCCCCATGACATTGCCGTCGTGCGACACAAATCGCCGGGCAGGACGTCCGTACACTTTCGTGTAAAGACCCGGTGATCTCGCCTTACCCTCGCGTTAGTATTATTGCCTCTGCAGGATCATTGCACAAATATGACGAGCCTACGTTCTCTTGCGAAAACATAGCCTTATGACATTTGCGTCTGTTTGACACCCCCTAATGGGAGCGTCGCCCTTATCATCTCCCCGGTTTGCCCCTTCAAGGAGGCGAAACATCGGCCATACAAGACTAGCTCCTCCCATTAGGTCTTAACAACAACAGTTGTTTTGCAGCCTCTTATCCCCTTATACCTATGGTTTATGGTTACGAGACTGCACCTAAGTGGAGTTTTCTTCGGCGAGTGCAACGCATGCCAAGACTTGCCAAGAATGTCCAGTGGTAGGTTCATCCATCCAAGGCACTCCCTGGCTCAGGTGTACCTCGGCGCCTTGTGCATACACCGACTCCTAAGAAGAGACCCTCGGTCGCCCAACCAGTATAACCTACATATATAGTTGGGAATCCAAGGTACCTCTTAGGATAGGCTTTCATGGGCCCCAAATTTTCATGGTTCAGGCTTCGGGAGCGGTGTAACCTTCCCCCGAACCATGGCGAGAGATACCCCCTTATATGACGCACTTTAGGTCTTACATTTGCCTCTTACGAAATGTTATTCGCGAACTAGGGTGTACGCCATAAAGGTTCGTCCCATTCTTTTGCGCATTCATATTTGTTAAATCATTCAATCATTCATATTTCATTATTTCTTGATATTTGTTTGCGAAGTATTCGCGTAGTTCATTTCATCATTGTATTTCACTTTTCTTTCTTAGTGAATTCTCATTTTACTCTTGTTCACGAGATTCTACACATCATTACTTCATTTGCTACTTTGCATTTTGCTTTTATTGATTATTCACTTCTTATGCCTTTTGTTCCTCATATCTTTTGCTTCTTTATTGTCATAATATTGGTGTCTCGAGGATTCACCTGCGAGATATGTTCAGCCCTCATTTCTATAGCATCTACCATCAGTTTCTTCTTTCTCTGTTCATTTCTCACATGTTGCTTCCAACCCTTTCTTTTGGCATTTCTTTCTTCGCAGCTTTCTATATCGACCTCGTGACACTGTTGCGACCTCATGACACTGTTTCTATATTGACCATCTGGGCTACTTGCTGCTTGCGAAGGAAACACACAATGCTATAGCTTTATTCCATTTTTTCCCCTCTTGAAAGTTCAAAAATATTTGAAAAAATATGACTGTGGGCGAGATTTGATCTTGCGACATCAAGCTTCTTCGCTCAACTCAAACCATCTGTGCGAGCTTCCTTTTGTGATAAAAATCACAGCGTTTTGTTCTTATCCTTTTCTTCGTTCTTCCTTAATTTCCTTGACAATTTTCCTCTTTTCTTTTTCTCCACGAATATGAAATCTTCCATTAAAAAATTAGCTTTCTTCCTTGAATTTTATCACATCAAACCTTTTTTTTTTTTTTTTTTTATGTTCTTGAATTGTTGACTGATTATTTTCTCCCCGAAAGTGTGATTTCTTCCATAAAACTTCCATTTTGAACCTAAATTTTATAGATCTAAATAAAAAGTATGAACAATAATTACTTTTCATGGAAATTTCTCTTAAAGTTTATAGATCCAATTGAATTCACCACGAACAGTAGCCGTTTTTTCTAAACTTTCTTGAACCAACAAGATTAGGTCCCTGTTTCTAGCGCATATGTAGTTGCAGGTTTTCCCACACTACACCCCTTATTCGATTTTGCTTAATTAGTCCATTGAAAGATATAAGATCAAGAATATTTATTGATTGAATCTATGAATTGTTTACACAAGAAAATGGAATTACACTTAGAAATTAAAACACTCTTAAACTTTCTCTCTCCTAATGACTTGCCCAACAATTCCAAAAAGATCTCTCTCCTCTAACAGATCTATTTAGCCCTTTATATAGGGTAATACATAGTGGATGACAGCTAAGCTCCCCTTTATTTTCGGGAATGTCTCGCGAAGTGTCGCAAATGCACAAACATTTGCTCTCGCGACACTTCTTAACCCTCCTTGAGTCTCATGTCTTCTTGATGTTTTGCTGTCGTTATCCATTGCGTCGTTGATTCTAGCCCTCTGCGACCGCCTCGCGACATCGTTATTTATTAACCCGCGTGAGCCCCACATGCGTTGCGATATTATGGTCCTACAGGAAAACTACTAGCACATATTTTACATGTAAGGGCTCACCAACCCTTGAAAATGCTAGCTAGTACACATCAAAAGGACTTGATGGTTATTGCATATTTAATAGGATGAATGCAGAGCATCCTATACCTCATGGTCTCCCAAAGGCTATCATCAATGGTTATAGATGATGTCTAAGGAATAGGTTATGCGTACAAACCTACCTTTAACTGCTTGAGGAATATGCAATATTAACGCATCTTTACTTAATTCGTTTTAGAACCCAATATTAGTCAACCTTTTCGCGTACCGGTTGGTAGCTAGTTTAAGCGACATTCGTGTTTTTACGCATTTTTGGTTACACTATATATGTGCCATTACGACTCCACATCGTATTATGATGGTTCTTCAAATGTTAAGTAGTTATGTTGGAAATGAGTTCCCAACAATTCTCAGCATTTAAAACTTTTTGGCGGAGATCTCTTACAGCTAGATTTGCGAGTTATCACTTTAATGAGGCGGTCTTTCAAGTCGTTAGGGGAGATAAGAAAAATTATTTTTAAATGAACGACAGGAATTTTCGTGGTGTGTTCCCACTGTGTCTCATATTGATTCTTGTACTCCACAAATGTAAATATGAAGTGACAAAGAATAATCGATTTTCGAATGTTAAATGATGTCGCTAAAGTTACAAGATCACACATACCAGCTGCAAATATTCCTGCAAGATTATAAATCCTCAGTATGGGTACACCATATACTAAGGTGTTACAACTACACTTGGTGGAAGTGTAGTTAAGCGTCCAGCTCCAAAAGGAAGAAGGAGATGCCACTAGGTTCGATCAATGCTCACCTAGAAAGGAATTAGATGAGTAAGGCACAACTTATTTATATCATCGAAATCATCTCATAATATTGTCTCGGAATATGTCCATGAATCAAATGGGAGGGGCTCAAGAAGTTTTAAATGATTCTAGAGAACAATAAAATCCTGACGGATTTCGAGAATGCACATGAGTCAATGGAAGGATCATACGTGCACAGTGATGATATAATCCATTATTAGTTGCTCCAGAAGTAGAACACAATGAGATCGAACCATGCTTTATTTTGATTAATTTCAAATAAGTAGCATATTTGGCCTACATAATTCTTTGGCAAATATACGGGTATTTGGTGTGGTGGTGCTATTGGACATACATAATTAATTTGTCATAAAGCATAATGAGAAGAAAGTAGTCTTAAAAGTACAAAAACTCTCCTTGTGGCGAGGTTTCTCACAAAGCCCTGGAATTTTTCTTTTGTAATGAACGTTATAAAGTTACGCTGCTTAGTTATCTTAGTAATTTTTTACAAGGACTTAAAATGCGGCATATGTATGTGGTTGTTACATATCTCTGAAAGAATCAAGAGATAGAAGATATTTACAAAAGTGCTTGATAGACTTTTGTTTCCCAAATCAAGTTACTCTAAACCACAGAGTGCGTTACAATTAGGTAGAACGTTCACTTATAGATTGAAGCAATCGGTAGGAAGTGGTATACCGTCTAAGTTGATATTTGATTTGGAGGGGATAGACAAATAAGTTATTTTTATTGTGTATTCACAAGAAAGTTCCTAATTTGGAATTGTAGCTATTTATGTCGGCCAGTACAGACATGATGAGTACTCTTGATGTAATAAGAGACTTTAAAAAGCTATTTAAAATCCGAATTTGAGATAAAAAAATCTAGGGAAAGCTCGACCCAAGTCTTGAGCTTGTGGGATATTATTCCAGTTTGCATATGTCTAAAGTTGTCAGGAAATTTAACAAGGACATGCATCCTGATAGCACTCCCATGATTAGTCGAGGTTCAAATATAAGTAAGTGACCATTTCGTCTAAATGAAGATGACGAATATGTGTTGGGAGATGAAATTCCCATATCTAAGTACAATAGACGCATTGTTGTACTTACTATAATAATGTACTCGATTAAATTTTACATCCTCGGGGAACTTGTTAGCTAGATATAGCTCCGCCAACGCAACGTCATTGGAATGGTATAGTGAATGTAATCATGTACTTAAAAGTAACCATTGACATAAATTGGTTTTATCCCTACAAAAAGACATTAAAAGCAATTCTAATGAAAGTGCAATCAAAGTTGTTGATTATGAAGGAACAATAATCTCTTCCCCAACGAAAGTAATCGGAGGGAGATATGGTAGATTATTTTCTAGGTTATTACCGATATTAAGTTTTGAAAAGTACATGACTAAAGGAATCATCGGAACAACTCGAAAGTAATCGGGGAGATGCGACATCAAGGGGAGGATCCAAGGATATGATGTCGACATATTTTCCAGTGAAGCGTGTTGTAATCTTTTTCCCTTCGATCGAGAATAGTTTTTCCCAAAGGATTTTGGTACTCGACAAGGTTTTTAGCGAGACAACACTAAAAACATCAAGTATATTGAACGTTGAAGACATAAAGATCGCGTTGATATTACTGAAAATATCTGAATCGAAGAAATGAAACGCGGTAGTCTGTTAAGCAACGTAACTTCCAGTATCAAAAACATGGTCTTATAAGCTTTCAAGTCACCAAGGTACATCGTGATAAACTCCTTTTGAGCGCATTAGACTAATGAAAATTGTCTAACATCGGGGAGCATCTAATGGTGTGTTGAACTCTTTTCCTTCACCGAGGTTACTTTTTCCCACGGGGTTTTGTTGCTTCGGCAAGGTTTTTAATGAGACAACAACAAACAGGAAATGTAATTTCCCACCTAAGGCTATTCCCACGAAGATTTTCTGTCTTAGGAGTTGTGAAGCAACTAGTCAACTTCAACGGAGCAAAGTGATCATCCGCAGCGGGTCACCTTTTTCCGCATCGTCACGTTGTACTCTTTTCCCTTCGTCAAGGTTTTATCCTAGTGGGTTTTCTTTGCCAAGGTTTTTATGAGGCAACGTATACGCATCCAACTACGTTTTAAGGTTAATTAATATTGTACTCTTTTTCTTTAGTTAAGGTTTTATCCTCTGGGTTTTCCTGATGAAGTTTTAACGAGGCAATTAACTTAGACTCATCAATCTTTGAAGATCGTATTGCATGTGATGAGCTACATGTAGAGTACGAGACAAAATGTGAAGTACTACATGTGAAGAGTTGTACCAAGGTTTTATCCCACTGGGTTTTTACTTGTCAAAGTTTTAATGAGGCGATTGATTTCGACACAAGCCATCAAGGAGAGGACGTCATTTGAAGAAATACATTCAAAGCACTATATGTGAAGCACTATGTATAAAGTTTTGTTATTGAATCGCACAAGGGGGAGTGTTACAGGGCCTATGGCTCATGGATGTGCGGTCCATCCACTTACCCTTTTATATGTATATAGTACTGTAACCTATGTAACATGATCACTAATCTCTAATATGATGGTTCTTCTTCTTGTCTCTATATCTTCTCCCTTCACTTTGATTATCCTAAAAAAGTTCACCATTAATTGTTTGTAATTTAGGAGACTAATTCTGTTTCCATTCAGAATCCTAAATTATCGTTTCTTCCATAAATTAAGGAAGAAACAAATTTCTTTTAATAAAATAACGTGAATTTTTTTCCTAAAAAAATGTTTTAATTAATGATAATCCAAAAAGAATCTCTACGTTCCTATTCTTAGTTTTTTTACTTCTCGTTAAGAGTGAAAACATATTTTTTTTGCCTGTCTTTTAAATTTGTAAGCACACATAGAAAAAAAGGTTATATGGTAGAAAAAAAAGCGAAAGTTTGCAAAATCACAGATTATCACATTGAAACTTTTAGCTTTCACATTGTAATTTTCACGTTTTGCAACTGGTTATGTCTTGAACAAATTGCAATTATCACCACCATAGAAAACTCTGATTTTCACAATTTTCTTGAAAAAATTACAATTATCACCACTATTAAAAACTCCAATTTTCACAATTGTGTTGAAAAATTGCAATTATCACCACCAATGAAAACTCTGATTTTCATAATTATATGATAATCAAAATTATCATCCTAATGAAAATTCCATTTTTCACAATTTCAATTTTGTGATAATCACGGTTTTCAACGAATAAAATCAGATTTATCACCAGCTCGGTATCAAGGAAAACCCTAAAATAGAAAAAATAAAAAATTAGAGATCATACGGGTGCTACTAGTTTGATGAGGAAGCAAAGCAACTAATGATCCTTCATTGCCGCGCGACCTGAAATAATGATAAAGAAATCAATTGGAGCTTCTTTGTTAAAAAGCCTTGGATCAGATAACAAGATGTCAGTGGAACACCATTAGACTCCGAACATCTCATACAAACAGAGAAATACAACCCACTGCCATTAAGCAATTGTGGTCGATTCGTTCTCTCATAAATCACCACAAATTCTAGAATTTGCATTCACATACTGAGAAGAGAAAAGAATCGAAATCGGAGAAAACCAAAAGATATGGACAAGATTTATATTTTTGACAAAGGATCTTACTCAAGGTTAAAAAGATTCATTAAATACAACTTCCACATTTCTTTTCTGATCAAGCCTTTTTTAACAATGAAATTTTTTTTGCAGCCGAAAACCTATTAATGGTGAGAAAAAATAATGGTAATAAATTCACCTAAAATAATGGTAACAGAATGAGAAGATGCTCCGCCAAAAAAACGTCTTTGACCAATAAACCGATTAAAGCTGAAATTTTTTTTTTTAATTTTAATAATACGGTTGGATGAAAGGTTAATTTAGTCCTAACCAAAATGTGAAAATCTAAAACCTATCTAATTCTATTAATCTTAACCGTAGATCTAGTAATTTGGGCTACACATATATGTAATCTTAATGATGGGTTACTGAAAGAGAGAGGAACCAAACTTGGGTTCCTCAGAAATTTCCGGAATTATTACTCCAGTATGAATCCCTAATATTATTCAAACATGCATATTGTATTCACATATGTATTGAAGCTAAATTACATCATTTAAATAAAATAAATAAATAAATAACATGATTAAAAAATTTATAACATTAAATTATAGTTGAGAGAATTTCTTGAACACAATATACCGAAGATAAAAGAGTTCTTGACTTCTTGAAATTTTTTTAAAACAAAGTGTAGATTATGTTCTTGAAATTTATATTACTAGCTATTTTTTTTTTTCGAATGAGAATGTTATATTAAAAAAGAAAAAGAAGAACCAAGGATTAAACCAAGGTCAAAAGAGCTACATACACATTAGTGTTTCCCAGTTACTCCAAATCAGAATAGGATCGACAAACTTGAAAGTATCTTTATCACAGTACTATAAGACTACCAATTGCTTAACCAAATCTATACTTTCTTGCTCACACTTATGCCGCCCTCCAAAGACCATTCCATTTCTTTCCTTCCACAAACCCAACAAATCGCATAGTGGGAAAACTTCTAACCTTTAAAGCACAAACTTCTAACCTTTAAAGCACAAACCTAGTTTCTTCCTTTGTTATTTAGTGCGGTTTACAAAATAAACAGCACCAAAAGTGGTTAGGTATTGTGACTTTGAGGATGGACTTACCCACCATATTGTTAACCCTTAATTAGAATTTTTACTAATCTCTCAGTCTGATTTTGTTCTTCACCATCTCAATTATCTTCGTAATTAAATTGTGAATTTTATTAGATTTTCAGTTTCCTCTGACATTTCAAGAATTCTCCAGCTAAGTATAATCCTGAAATCATAAATGACAACGAGTCTGGAAAGTCCTTTTCTTTTTTTAGTGCATCTTTGAAGTGGAGGATAACCTTAAATGATCAACGGCTTCATTTGTTCGCCTTCTTTTTCCTTTCTCAACCTCGTACATGTAAAGAGTAGGTCTTATAAAATACAGCTTACAGAATAGTCAATTTGTTAACCCTTTATATCATGAAAATCCTATTTGTCACACATTGCACATTCCTAGGCATGCAAATATCGACTCTCTTCACCCCCTTAGAATCCAAGTAGGCAATAGCTCCTTTTTGCACCTATGGTTTGTTTATGACTAGTGATTGGAAACTCTTACGTGACCTCTAACTATTTCTTCTTCTATTGTCACTCGTAGTTAGGGTCTAAGAGAATAGTTGTACGACTCTTTCTCCTTTTTCCTGTTTTGTATTTTATTTGATGCTGTTTTCTGGTTATATTTTCCTTTTCGTAGTCTCGTTATCTTTAGGAATTATTACTTCAGTAATCGGTTAGTTTTGTATGCCTATATATAAAGACGCACACATTCATCAACTTTATAATTTTCTTAGCTACTCAGAATTTACACATCTTTTCTGAAATATAAATAAGTTTTCTCAACTTTGAGTTGGTATTAGCTGTGTGTTTTTAGGTTATAGTTTGCTGTATTACTTCATCTCAAGGCAGAGAGAATAACAACGAAGAAGGGGGTCAACATGCACAATAAAAAGGTGATGGTGGCGGTACTAGTGATGTCCACCATCATTGTTTTCTTTGCAGGAGCTAACCTTGAGAATCTTGGTCAAGGGTTTGAGATGATGCCTTTATTTTATTCACCTTCCAGATATTGCTTCTTGGAGTAGCTGCCTGGAATACATTGACAGGTAATTTTTTTTGGTCTATGATCAGGCTTTACATTGAATATGATTTTTTTAAGACGTTAAGATAAAATCTATAACTTCCTTTTATTTGTTTTTCTATCAGCGGTCCGCCCAAGCCCTAAGTCCAGTAGAAAAGGAGAGGAAGTAACTGATAAGAGTAAGGGTAGAAAAAGAGAGGAAGCAACTGATAAGAGTAAGGAGTTGGTTGTTTCTAATGAAGATCTTAATAAGAAGAAAAATAAACCAAAGAAAAATAAGGAAACCCTCTCTCCAGAAGCGATTTTAGAAGGTCCCAAAAGGGTTGCCGAGGTTGAGAAAGATTCTCTTTCAACACAGGAAGAAGTTCTCACATCTGTGTCGCTTCCAATAATTCCTTTTAACGTCAAAACACATAACAGCTTTCATAGTCTTGCAGAAGAAGAGGAGGTCGTTACATCTCAATTAGTTACGTGTAATTCTGAGTTAATTAGCTCTAATGCGTCTTCGTCTGAACCAATTCAAGGAAATACAAGAGTACGCTCAAAACCCAAAGCAACAGGTCTTCTTCCAAACGAGACTTTGAATTCAAAAACTAAACGTATGTCTAAATCTCTCAAGTGATCCTTGAAAGATTTCAGCAGAAAACTCCTCGAGTTAGGCTCCATAAGTAACAGAACCTTAAAGATCTAAATATAATGTTTGTTTTATGGGATATTCTGTGATAGTCGGTGGTTTGCATTTTTTTTTTTCTTTTTCTTTTGAATAATGACAGTGGTCACACAAGGTAGATGTCCGTGTGAAATCTTGGATTTTTAAGTTGTAATTGATCGCATATAGTTTGTGCGTCTTTAATATTATTATCTTTGCCAATCAAAAAAAAAAAAAAAAAAGAGAATTACCCAGGGTTAGTAATGACTAGTTAGATGTGCCTATAGTTAATCTTGCATATATAAACATAATGTCAACAAATCTGCACCATTTTTTTCCATAAATAAAACTCAAACTACAATTAATTTAAAGATAAAAGCCGTCTTTGATCAAACTCTATTATTATAAATGAGAACTCTCGTTTCATACCCAACCTAATACCACAAATTTATTTTTGTGATCCTTCTACTAACTCTTCAGTTTTTAAAATCTTTATGGCTCATGGGTAGTCTTCTAGATAAAATATCTTCACTATGTTTCGGTTTTCTCCACCATCTCATTCCCTAAGCAGTTTTCTCCATATGGAGACTTCTGTTATCTCTTTGCTCGTGGAAGCTCTTCAAAAATGGTTGCCGAACGTATCTAATATCCAGCATATATCTCATTTGTAAACTAAGAAGAACAAATGAGTTAGTACTAAAAGTGTTTCTTTTGCAGGGATAGCAATGAGATAATAAAATGAATTCTCGTTCTTAAGGAACTAGGATATGAACCGTGCCGTAACGGCACGGGCTTTGGTTCTTCGGAATGTTTGCTTCACTTGTTTGATTCGTTATATTATTGTAGATCATACTCCTTAGGAGTTCAATGTGGAATAAGACATCTTTATTGTGACGATTTCTCAATACTATGAATTTGTATCATGTATATTGCTTTATATCATTAGTTGTTAGTGTGATGGACCTGATGGTCGATCTATCAGCATGAAACCTTTTTCCATCATTGTTTTTCTGTTTCTGAAGTTGTAGAATGTGATAGTCCTATTGATATACCGCCAAATTATCACTTACCGTTTTTCTACCCATTGCAATCATGCGATGATGTCTGTGAATGCAGTTGAATTATTTCGATTTACTGTACTTTTTTTAGTATTCCTACTTATAATTAAAGTGAATCTCCAACAATATTGTTATTAATTCAGTCAGAGTGCCAATTGGTATACGTTAACCCAGAAAACTCAACTACATCTGTGTCTCCCAGTAAAGAAATCCCATATTTGCTCATGTTTTCCCATCATACGATTTTAGGCTCCCTTTGTCATTGCTTGAATAGTTCTAGTTTTTCCATTTGGGTTTATCTGTAACTCGCAAAGAAAATTAATACAGTATGCTAGATTCTATTGGTACTTGAACTACTGTTAAACCTAAAACGTGTTCCAATTATGGTAGCCTTTTTAAATTCATATTCCGTCGGTGATCAACCTAAGAGGGAGGTAATGTATTTTCAGGGTATTTTTTGGTCATTTTTATGTTCTTGGTGTATGGAATTTTTAAACTTTATTTAATCATAAATCTTATAAGCGATGCATGAAAATATGATTGATACCTTCATAGTCCAAGCAAAGATTGTGAAGTAACACATGAGCTAGAGGGTGCTCTGTGATCATTGGATTTTAAAATCCTACACGATTGATGTGCCAATCAAATCCTCATACGGCTATCATTTAAATCTACACCAATGATGTGCCAAACAAATACTCATACGGTATCGTAGGCATAAAGCCGGTCAATCAATGGTTATTCATGTTCTAATGCGCTTGTTTCATCGAATATAATTCAAAACTAACCACATCCTCTTGGAGTTTCAGGAGCTAGGGTGTGAAAGTATGGATCTTAAAAACGACTTACCTTCAGATTTCGTGTCAGTAAAACTTTTGCTTATTGTCAGAGTCCTACACAATAATGCTCTACAAAATGCGAAGGATTCTAACGATCCACACCATAAACCGTATACCAAAAACCAAAACGGTTGTTTCTCGGAAATGTAGTTTTGTCTGACATTTCCTCCCCCCCACCCCCCCCCCCCACCACCACAAAAAAAAAAAAAAAAAAAAAAAAAAATTTAAGATATGCCTGTACCGTATACTATTATGCTTAAAATTAAATGAACCTTATTTGAGACATAAGTAATTATAAAATTCTTAAAGGACAATGGCTTCAGGTAAATCAGAAATATCCATGTTTATACACAAAATTACTTCTAGGCAATAAACACAATGAATTGATGTGTAGTTAGGGTTTGAAACGAATTGAAGAACAATAAAATAAACACGGATTTAACGTGGTTCGGCAAAATTGTGCCTACATCCACGGATGAGTCCCTTTGAGGAGCGGTATTTTATTAATAAAAATTCCAATAGTTTTCTCGGGGTATCAAAACCTAGCATCCTCTCTTAGGGTCTAGACCCATGTAATTATATAGTCGTAAGTGGAATATGCTAGAACTTTCTTTTAGGGTTTTAGGAATAGGCCGGTGGAAATGGACTATTGGGCATGGGTCGACAAACCGGACCGATATATACTTTTGGCTGCTAGGCTTGGGCCGACAAATATTTTCTCGCTAATAGTGATGTGGTTACCCCCGCATTAGTACCCTAATACTATGGTACAGACAATCCACTTTAAGTCCACACTTAAGATCCTAAATCAAATGACAAATCAACAAAAGTAACCAATCCCCGACTAAGAATGG
Organism: Papaver armeniacum; assembly: GCA_023531295.1. Classification (NCBI taxonomy): domain Eukaryota; kingdom Viridiplantae; phylum Streptophyta; class Magnoliopsida; order Ranunculales; family Papaveraceae; genus Papaver; species Papaver armeniacum. The sequence goes on from JAJJWW010005873.1 coordinate 28,838, forward strand.
TTTACAATATCTAGGTAAATTGTGCCCGTAAAATTCAACAAAATCGTTAAAAAAAAAATCTATCTTCAATGATACATGAATAAATACACGATACATGGGAGAGTTTCTCATATTTACAATATATATCTTCAATGATATATGTGTTTGAGATCTAAAAGTAAATTAGAGACCAGTCTAAATGGCAATGGTATGAGACCATGAAACACCTTGACCTAAAAGTACAGAGGAGACCTAAAATTGCCATAATTTTATATTTTTGTAGCAAAAAAATGGACATGCAATTAAATTTTAAAATATTTCTTAAATCGACTTTTATAAAGTGTAAGCTAGTTATATATAGTTTGGTTAGTTGGTATCTTCAATGAACAGAAAAGGATCAATATTAGAAGATATATTTACAAAGTAAAATATAGGTGAAGGTTCAAGTATTAGTCGGGATAGATGTACTAAGATCTCTTGAACCATTTAGAGAAATTGATAATTTATTAACGGCAATCAAAGATGGGTTCCTATACACTAAGCTCTCTTAAACCATTTAGAAAAATTGACAATTTTTTCACGGAAATCAAAGATGTGCATATGAATCACATCCCATGGAAACAAATATACTTGTACCTTTATGGTATACCAAAACTCCTTCATACAAGCCAATGATAAAATGCATGGAATGACAATTTATGGAGTCTCGACGTAAACTTACAGTGACACATCCCACAAAAAGATATTGTTCCTCATTGTATTACTCCCCAAACCCCTTCTTCGTTGCCTAAAAACAATCTCCTGAAATCAGAAAATGAAAGATTAAAGGTGAGTCAACCATTTTTTTATGTCAACTGCATATATATAACCACTTTTTGTTATCTCAAATTTAAGAAAAACAAATACTCTTTTTGTAAATAGATACTCTTTTTGAAGAGATGTAATTTCAAGGTTCATATAATATAAAGAAAAAAATATATAATCAGAAATCCCCAACCCCTTTGATACCAACATGTATATGAATTAGTCCAAGTAAGAGGTTGAAACTCTTTAAAGGTAGTAGCAATACAGGTTGAAAAAATATTTAAAAAATTCTAAGGGAAATAACAATGGAACTGGCGCTTTCTTCGTTAATTATTTTCACTCCATGAAAATCTTCTTGATTTTGGCCGAAGAAGTCAAAGTTAAGTTGGACAACACAAAAAAAAAAAAAAAAAAAAAAAAATTGAATGATATGGGTATTAGGAAACCTAATATAAGAGTAAAAATGAATAGAGAACAATCATATTTTTGAATCTCTTTTAAACTGCAGACGAAGAAACAAAATCCAAATCACAAAATACAACATAAAAATGTAGATTTTGATTATGAAAGAGATTAAGTTAAAATACATTTAATTTAGAATAAAATAAACCGTTTCACATTAAATGGGAAAAGTAACTCCCAAATAAATGATGCTTTGGGAGGGTGGAGAGGAAATTAAAAAACTTATTAAATATGTGGCACAATCTAGATCAAATCTTAAATCTGTGGCTCAATCTCAACCCTTCTTTATATGCTAAAAATGTAGATTGAAAAACTTAAATCTAGACCGTCCTATATGTGTCCCAAATGTAGATAACCGTCCATATGGAAAAACACCATTGTCCCTTATAATATAGATACATCTAGCTAATATCTGCCGCATATATTACATGAAACTTTTGTTTTGTGTGACAGGCAGACAGCTCATGCAGAAGTAATCATAAATTAAATTAACCGAGAGGTGGTGAAATTGACAAACACAAGAAGCTAATGAGCATATTTGAAGGTTACAAAATTTGAACATTAATTCAGTACTTACACAAATTCAGTCACATAGCCTAGCCGGCACGAACACGTTGTATTGGGATAAAACTGTCTTACAATATAGTCGTGCTAGGCAACCCAGCTACTGGCTGCTTCGTAACGATTTGTCATCACTATTTAAGGAATTACAATTTGTCATCACTACTTGAGGCAAACGGTGGCCTATTGCTTATCTGTAAAATAAAAAGTCTGAGACGGCGGTGGTGGAATATGGTCCAAAGCTGCCCATTTCAGCAAAACAAGCTAGCTAATCTAGATGTTTGATCTCCTTTCCTTTTGTTTAATGGTCCACATTAAAGACCTTGAATACCCTCAACACAGTTGAACACACAAAGGAAAAGAAAGAGGAGCTTCTTCCGAAACATGCTCGAGAAAAAGAAAGAAAAAGGATGCAACATCTAGTTTTAAACTTTTTAAGGCATAGAGTTTTACATGGATTAGAAAAGAAACCCCCAAGGTTGGTTGGTGTAAGAAGTGCAATAGGAACTGCAAGTCAATTTCTGCTAAAGTTCGAATAGCCCTGTCAGTCAGTCAGTCTATGCGCCAACCTTCACTCTCGACCGGCATTGTTGTAATTCTAAGTTAATTATTCTCCAAATCCTTGACTACGTCTCACCGTGAACATTCTGTTTGTTCACAATGAAAGAGATAGGAACCTGGAGTAACTTCTCTTGGTTTCCGTCTAAAGATATTAAATAGGATATGCTATCCTAGTGTGTTTTGGAATTATTACTTCAGTTGGATTTTTGTAAATTATATTGGTTTTATTTGCCTATATAAGGGACTCCTCGCCTTTTATTATTACTCAGTACTTACAAATCTTTTAAGTTACTATTAAAATCAAGTTTTGTGATCAACTCTAAGTTGGTGTATTAGTACATGAATCCCAAGGCAGAGAAAATAACTATGAAGGGGTCAACGAGAACATTAAGAGGGTAGTGCAGGTGGTACTGACCATTATTGTAATTTATGTCTTCGTTCCTGACACTCGAGTACATGATTTAATAGGTCAGATGAAGGGTGTCGCCAAGCACATTCTGACAGTGATGATGGCGATGAACGCTGTTCTAAATTTCTCCCTTACAATGATCCAAATCCTCATTCTTGGAGTAATTATCTGGAAACTAGGAACGTTTAAAGGTAATTCCTTTTGTTTATTATAACGCTTTACAGTGATTACTAATACTTTTTAAGATTTTCAGACAAAATCTAAAGCTTCTTTGATTTGTTTTTCTTTCAGGTCAGAGATCAAGTGACGAGGTCCAACCCAGCACGAAGTCCACTACAAAATTTAGTGATGTTAAGGGTGTTGATGAGGCCAAGGCTGAGTTGGAAGAAATTGCTCATTATCTTCGTGATCCTAAGGTACGTCAATGCAGTACTATATAACCTACTAGAGTGACTGCTTGTTATAAAGCAGTACTAGTACTATAACCTACTAGCTTTAAGTTTTTTTTGACAATTTCCTTTTTATTGTTTCAGCGGTTCACAAGTCTAGGAGGTAAGCTCCCTAAGGGGGTTTTGCTTGTCGGTCCACCAGGGACAGGTAAAACCATGCTAGCAAGAGCTATTGCAGGAGAAGCTGAAGTACCATTCTTCTCCAGAAGAGGGAGTGAGTTTGATGAAATGCTTGTTGGTGTGGGAGCAAGAAGAGTGAAGCAGCTATTTGCTGCAGCAAAGGAGCGGTCTCCGTGTATTATTTTCATTGATGAGATAGATACATTTGGAGGAAGCCGTAACACCAAAGATGAGAAACACTTGCGAACATTGAATCAGTTTCTTGTCGAGCTTGATGGCTTTGAACAAAATAATGGAATTATTGTGATTGCTGCGACCAACCTCCCCGAGTCTTTGGATAAAGCACTTACCAAACCTGGACGTTTTGATCGTAAAGTTGTTGTTCCCAATCCAGATGTTGAAGGACGGAGACAGATAATGGAGTCTCACATGTCAAAGGTAATAGCTCCGTCTTTGAATATTTGATACTGCGTTGGTAACTTATAAACTTCAAGGCTAAAATTCAAGCCCCTCGGCTATGTTGCGAAAGACGAGCAAGGCTCTCGCGCCTAGCTTAGCGACTCACACAACATAGCCCCTTGGTGAATCTTCCAGATTCTTTTGATGTGCAATGGTTAAATGCATGAGAACTATATGCCTGACTTGTGCGGTTCTCACACCAAGTATAACATTTGACAGGTTCCCAAAGGAGAAGATGTTGATTTAAGTATTCTTGCCAGAAGAACATCTGGGCTCTCAGGTGCAGATCTTGCAAATTTGGTGAACGTTGCAGCTCTCAAAGCCGCAAAAGGATGGAGCTAAATCAGTGAACATGTCTGACTTAGAATATGCGAATGATAAGATTAAGATGGGAAATGAACGCAGATCAGCTGTGATTTCAGAAGAATGTCGAAAACTAACAGCTTTCCATGAAGGTGGGCATGCTTTAGTAGCCATCCACACAGATGGAGCTCATCCAGTTCACAAAGTAACAATAGTTCCACGAGGGGAGTCTCTTGGAAAGGTAGAGTTGTTGACCAACGAAGAATACACTGGTACTTCTCGCAAGCAATTGCTTGCTAAGTTAGATGTTTTTATGGGTGGGCGAGTAGCGGAGGAACTTACATTTGGAGAAAATGAAATTAATTCTGGTGCATCTTCTGATCTCCAAAGAGCAACGTTAATAGCAAGAGCAATGGTCACAAAATATGGAATGAGCAAAGCAGTTGGGCTCGTAGCTGACGAATACGAGAGTAATGGGAGGAGTACTATGAGCTTTGAAACTAAAAGAGAGGTGAGAGAACTCTTGGACAGGGCTTACAATAACGCGAAGACAATTTTAACTACCCACCGCAACGAACTCCATGCATTAGCTAATGCTCTACTTGAGAAAGAAACACTCACAGGAACTGAAATTAATGCTTTACTTGCGCAAGTCAATTGAAGCAAGTGAACCAAACAGAATAACAAACTGTCACATCACTGAGTAATACTTCACCATCGCCATCAGTGCCTCCATCTACACCAAATGGAGCTGCACCTACTGATGCTGCTGCCGAAGCGGAAGATACAACTGAGAAGTCCGAAGGAATTGCTCTAGTGGGATCTTAGGATTAGTAATGACTGGTAAGGCTGTGACTTACGTTAGTTAGTTTGTTGTTTGTCAGGTTCGATGTCAATATAGTCACTTTAGCATATATATATATGTACAGGTTTCATCTTGGAATATAAATGCGAAAATAATGCTCTAAAACTTGAAGGATTGCTTGCTTTTTAGCTGAGGATTCCGTTCATGTTGGCATGTTCCCGTATATTCAGAAGTGAGCACTTAGTGTAGTAGTATTTAATGTCAGTAACGTCATAATTTGGTTTAGAAGTTTTAGATTTGAGATTATTCAAAAGTTACAATTTAATTTTTTCCATTCTTGAAATTGTTATAATTTTAGCATATACCCGACTACGTCTATTTTGAAATAAACAGCCAAGATGCACCAGCACGCTGCCACATATTATATGCCCATACTAACTTTTCTTATATTTTAGTGTCATGCACTCCAATTCTCAAGAATTATTTTTAGTGTATAAAAAAAAGATTACCTTATACCCTCTTTAAAAATAAAAATATCTTGTGCAACTAAACGTTTTTATAATCTTATGCAATCTGTTTGTCAGTTTTCTCCACCATCTCATATTCTTTAGGCCTCTTCCTATGCACATGCCAAAACATGGTATTTGGCATATATGCACCCACTATGGGTATGCCAAACTGCCAAACTCATATGCCAATATGTTATTTCGGCATATAGGCATACACGTGAGTTTCAGCGAGCGATAGAGTCTTCGTCGCTCGGTGGTCAAATGATCGTTCGATGGTCATTTAGTCGACATGACGACAATCAATCTATCGCTTCGGTACTATGATAATCGCTCATCAGATCTTCATCCAACGGCTAATATTTCCCTACCGGATTTCAACCAATTCCAACCCAACTTCAAATTCATTTCACCATGCATAGTGCATAACCGAAGTGGATTTGACTACAGAGGAAATAACATGGATCATGATAGTTAAGGTGAATTCATCTTAAGGTGAATTTTTCTTTTTTATTGGTCTAATTCGCTACTATGAAGGTGAATTTTTAATGAAATGTAAATCGGTTTTAATCAATATTAATTTAAAAGATAATTTCCATTAATCTAAAAAAACAAAATTACATTTCACATTTCAACTAAAAGAAAACATTTTAACTACTCATTTCCTTGTCCGTTTCCTCCAGGACAAAGATCCAATTGCCTCGCATTTTCCGGATCCATAGAGTTGTTCAACAAACTAGTTAAGGTGCCGGTTTGAGACTGACTTGGTGGTTGAGTCTCATCAGAATCACCATAACCTTGATAAGCAATGGGAGTACGGGGTATGGGAACATTATACAAATCTTGAAATACGTGTGGTTGATATTGTTGCTGGAATGGTTGAAATGCTGATGAGGTTGAGGCAATTGGAGTATACTGATTTGTTTGCCTAACTACTTCCATGTTCACACCACCACCTGGAGTCAGTATGTCGGTTTGTGAATGACTAAACATACGTGTAGGAGTTGTATCCAAGCCAATGTTTTCTTCACCACCGCGTACTCCTTGAGTATCTAACACCATGTTTGGGGTTGAACTTTCTGGATCCTCCTCCATATGACGACGTCTCAATCTTCTTTCACCACTTTGCTGACTTCCACGACTTTGATGACTTCGACGACTTTGCTGACTTCCACCGGGACTCAATCCTGTACCGACTCCAACAACAAGACTCAAACCTCTACCAGCTCCAACACCTGGGACTCATGTCATACATCATGCTTTCCCTCAAACTTTGCATCTGTTCCAAGTGCATATTCGAAATCCCCCGAAGAAGAGCCTCATAATTGTTACATCGGTCCGATACTCCAACTCTCAGCATTGACCCCGAGGTATGGATAAGTCCGAGTAGGTGCACTAGAAACAATTGGATAAGTAACAATCTCTCCAGGATGTCTTTGGATATAGTCTTTACTTCCCAAGAAAATGGTGGCATGTATGACGATGAACTTTGAGAAGGATATGCAAATACGTCACCCGTCTCTCGGTGGAGGTTGGGAAGGAAGAAATTCATTGTCAAGTGGCAACCTACCTAAAGCCGGGAAATCCATCCGACCCAAACTTTGCGGTTGCATGGAAATATTTGGCTTGAAAATAGTATTAAACCAAGATAGGTACTCATTTCTCGTCCATCGGCTCCAGGATCAATTCATCGCCTTCTTGCCAACTATGACCTTCTCTTATCAATTTGAAGTAATCGTCCTTTGAAACATCTCAGACTTTGGGATAAGGGTTGATAGCTATCGATCTCTTGCAACAGAAGAAGCAGTCTTTCACCATAATACCAAACACCCTTCTCAGAAATAGGGCTGTATAACACCATCCTTCTAAGGCTTAACTCTACCATTATCTGACCTAGTTCTTCTTGGAACTCAGGTACTGCTTTATATGGCCGTGAGATAAGGTTATGGCTTGTTCTACTCAACTGCTGAATCTTATGAACAATAGCAGTATGTTGACCATCTTCAATCTGTGTAGCTTCCCAATTCTCAGAACCAAACACAAGAAGCTAATGAGGCATATATTTGGAGGTTGGGAAATTCAAAGATTAAACACTACTTACACAAATTCAGTCACATGGCCTAACCAGCCCGAACCCGTTGGATTGGGCTAAAACTGTCTTTACAATACGGTGGTGATAAGCAACTCAGCTACTTCGTAATGATTTGTCATCACTATCTAAGGTAAACTGTGACATAGCTAGCGCCTATCTGTAAACTAAAAAAAAAAACCTGAGATGGCAGTGGGGAACTAGAAATTTAACGTGGGAAGGATTTGCAAGCTAATTGGGCTTGAATCATTTTGCACCGGGCTTAAACTTAATTTCAGGTATATTTTCTCACTCGGACATAGACACATAGTAAAATCAGAGGTTGTTTTGGGGTTTGGGGTAGCTTCAGCGAGGGAAAACCCGGCCATACTTTCGCCCTTAAGATTATTATTTGAGTCTATTTCTGATCACATTCCTAGCCATCAACTAACAAGTGTCATATCATGAACCGAGCATTAAAAAATTAAAATGGTAGATGTCGCAAAAACAATGTTCTTTCTTAACTTGTTTGTTTGAATTCGACTACATCTAAATCAGATTTAGATGTAGACATAAATGCTTCTGGGCCTAACTCACCTTGCATGTACACTAGATAGTGAAGCCCAAAGTTGGCAGTTTTTTTTTCTTTCCACGCAAATAGGGTACTAAATTAGAAAAACAGTTGCAGTATTAAGAAAAGGTGCCACTGTGAAGAAAAAACAAGATACCAGCTCAATTATAGCAGAGATGAATTACATACAACCTACTGTAGTATTCTGGTTACTCCGAACCGTATTTAGAGTAATTCTTTCAAATAAATATGAACCTACAGACCAATTGAACATGAGAATTTTGAAATTATCGATAATTTCATCTAGTTATGTTTTTCCTCGAACACTCTAGTGTTCCTTATATTCCAAACTTCCCCCCAAATGAAAAAGGGGATTAAATCTCATAGCCTGCTTTTCCTTGAATGATTGGAGCCCTTTTTCTTGTTCCACTCCCACAAAATATGCCTGACAGATTGTTGAAAGCCCATTGCAGATTATAATCTTTGAGAAAGTATAACCATACTTTTCTGATAGTTTTACAGTGCAAGAATAAGTGGCTATTGGATTCAATATCTTTCTTATACACTGAACAACCATTCACCAAAATAGAATTCTTCAACTTGTCCACAGTTGATGCATCATATATTATAACATAAGCACCAAACAAAGAAAATCACATTCTATGTATTTTTGAATTCCAAAGACTATTGTAAGGAGATGAGATCACGCCATCATCTTCCAAGGATTTGTAACAACCTGCAACAGTAGAAGAGTTACCATAAAGCCACCTTCTAGTATCACTCATATTTTCACTATTGATTACACGGAGCAAAGGGATTAACGGACAAACTTCATCCACTTATGAGTCTTTAAAAGCTCTGCCAAAGTCCAGATTCTAGCCCTCCTCATTTGTTTTCAACTCTTGTTTATACAAAGTTGGCATATTTTCCGTTTGGTTCTTTGTTTCCCACTTAGGAATCTTTTTTTATCCTTTTTGTCCACTTCTTTCATTTTGTTCTTCCCTTCAGATTTGTGGTCTGCATTCAATTAGTACTCGATGATTAATGACTTTGGTTCTCTTCGTCACCAACTTGTTCAATCTCATTTTAGTCCTTATACAATTTCAACATGACATATTTATCTATCAAACCTAAAAATATTATCATGACTATAACAACAACTCGTTGGTTTATCTCGCTTATAAACTTCTCTCAATAGGCACTACAATTGCGCACGAACAAACCAAAGAAATTGTTAGAATATATTTATTTTGAAGGAAAAATAAAATGATAATACACACGTTAACATATATTTTTTTCTCCAAACTTTTGAAAATCTAAACACAAACAGTTGGTGTAGATCAATAAATTAGTCTATCGTAAATCGTAAATAAAATAAATATAAAAGCCGAAAATCACAAGAAAGAAACAATCAATGATTACAATTATACATGTAAGCATGTATAAGAATTTTTTGAGATGTTGTATTAAGTTAGACTAGGATTTAATGTGATGGTTGTAAAAGCATTTTTCTTAATACAATTTTAACTTTTAAGCCAAAGAAAAGTTTATAACCCATGCAATTTTTAGGGGAACAAAAATATAACCCATGCATCTATATTTTGTCATTTTCCCCTTGGAAACTATTTTGCATTCTAACCTCTTCAGGGATAATAAGATAAAAAGATTTTAAATAGAAACAAACTTCGGTAACAAAGTACAGTATGTTTTTGGTTTTCTCCACCATCTCATTCTTTAGTTAGTATAGAACCATATGGACTTTTGTTATCTCCATTTATCATAAACCTCTTCTAATATCCAACATATCTAATAGCCAACATATCCAATTGGTAAACTACGAAAATAATGAGTGAATATGTAAGTATTTGTTTTGAAGGAAAACGATTAGATAAAATGGATACTTAGTGAATATACTAATGTAAGTATAATTTACGGGGAACCTCTGTTTTGTGTGATAGCTCATACATAAGTTATCATGTAAATTAGACTAACGAAGAGTTGTTGGAATTGATAAACACAAGAGGCTCATGACTCATATGTCAATGTTACAAAATTTGAAAATGAAACAACTGCTAGATTAATTCAGATGCATTGAAGAAGAAAAAAAAGATAACATTCTGTCCTGTTTAGAGATAAAATGGTCTGATGCATTGAACTATTTTACGATCTATTTAGTAAGTTTTTAATTTATTTTTAATATCATCATTAAATGCTTAGTTCTCTAGATAAAATATCTTTATTTTTTTGTCTTTTGATTCAAGAAATTTTATTGATAAAATTAATCAATTGTATAAGAGTTATTTTGCCTAAACCAACTCGAATATCGGTGGCACATTCTCATCATAAGTAAACTTCATGCGACCTCTCTCTACTTCTTAGCTATCAAATGTGCAACATTATTAGCTATGAGATCTTCTCACTAACTTTCGTAACCAAATGGAAATTCCTAACAATTTATTTTTAATGTCAAAAATATGATTCTGATTTACCCAATTAAGTTAGACTCATTGAATGGCTTAACTACTAATTCAAGATCTGACTCAATGCTATTTTTTAATTTTTCAATCCGACTCAAACATTATTTCGGTGAATCTCAATTTATTTTCCCAGCCGATTGCTTCATCCATTACTTAAACAGACTTGACTTCTTTATTTTTACGCTATCATTGAAAGTTTTCTCCAGCATCTCATTCTCTAGGTAAGATAGAACCATATAGACATCTTTACTCTTGGAAAATGGTTATCGTTTTATATATATATATATATATATATATATATATATATATATATTTATATATCCTAATACGCAATCTATCCTATTTATAAACTAAGAAAAATGTAATGAGTTAATGAAAGTGTTTCTTTTGAGGGGAAAACAATGACATAAAATGAATACTTAGATGGATACACCAGCCACATAAATAACATGAGATGAAACCTTCGTTTTGTATGATCTAGAAATTCGTTTCTTCCACAAAATAAATTAGGAGTAGTTGGAATCGATAACCACAAGAAGCTCATGAGTCATATTTCCAAGGTTGCAAATTTTGAAAACTAATCACTACTACACAAATTCGGTCACTTAGCCAAACCTATCTTACAAGTTACAACAAAATCGTTCTAGGTAAAGTCAAAAAAAAAAAAAAAATCATGCTCGGAACTCGCTACTACCCAGCGAATTGTCGTTATCAGATGTGAGCTGTAAAGGATGGATATATCTCCCATTTATAAGATTCAAAGTCTGGGATTGCATATTTTGAGTCAATTCCTTCTTCTTCTTTTTTGGAAACATGAGAGGAGATTTTATGAGATCCTCAAATTCTTTAACATAATGTGAATTTCAAGAATGAGAATCCGGCTCCTAGACAATTAGGCTAGTCCTTGTCGGTTCTTTTTCTATGGACACTATTCACCATCTTCCCACAAGCGGTGAACGCCATAAAACTTTTTATCAAAAGTCTACTCCTACTCCTAGGTCCCAACAACGACATTACCTATAGGCTAGAGCATCACAATGGTAGATGACGTAAAAAATAAAGTTATATTAGGCTTTAGCCTTGGAATTTAGGTAAGATAATGCACAACTTTTGGGATGATTTTCCTCTCAAGTGGTTGTTGTTTCGCGAAGCCCAAATTTGGCAGATTTGCCATTTGGATCTTCGGTTCCCACTTGGAAACCTTTTTTCCCTTCTTATTAACTTGATCTTTTATTCCTTCCTTCCAATTTTCGAATTAACAATTAATACTTGATGGTTAGTGTTCTCTTGGTCGCAAACTTGTTCAATCTCGTTTTATCCCTTTCACAATTTCACTCTCATGTATTTATCAATCAAAGCCAAGAAGATTATATATCATGACTATAAAAACAACTTTATTGGTTTATTTGCTCACAACCTTCTCATAATATGCACTGCAACTGCATATGATCATGCGAAAAAAATTCATGAGAATATATTTGTTTTGAAGGAAAAATAAAATAAAAATACACATGTTAACAAATACTTTTTCCTCCAAAATTTTGCCAATATAAAAAACAAACAATGCAAAACATGTAAAGCAATAAATTAGTAATATATATATAATAACCAACATTTCATAGGAAGATAAGTGAATATCAAGGAAAGAAATAATCAAAGATTACAATTATACTTGTAAGGCCTATTCCCATGCACATGTCAAGCAATCGATTTGGCCACTTTAGCACCCACCTTGAATATGCCAAATCGGGCATGAAACATATATGCCTAAGTGCCAAATATACCACTTAGGCATACACGACAGAGTGTCTAACGAGCGATAGAGTGTCCATCGCTATATGGTCATAAGATCGATCGTTGGTCATTCCAGCGCCAGCGATAGTCATGTTGTCGCTCGCGGAGTTGATCGTCGCTCATCATTGCCTCATCCAACGGCTACAATTCCCTCCCCTATAACTACCCAATTTCAAACCCATTTCAACTCATGCCAGAATTTTTAAATCTCTCTAGAATTTCTCAATCTTCAATTCTTTTCATCACTCTTCCAATTATTTAAAGAGAAAAGCAGATAATATGAACATGGTTTAGTTCATAGCAAAGCAACATGTTGTCAAAAATCAAAGAGTTGCTAATCGTGCCAATGTACAAATTCGAATTAGGAGGCGATTACAAAAATTTACTACTGAGGAAGATGAATGTATTTGCAGGAATTATACTTTTTTAACTAAGATTATACTCGCAGACGCATTCCATCCCCAAACATTTTGGGAAAGAATATTTGGAAAATTTCAAAAACAAACAATGAACCCCAACAATCATGATGCTTTAGAGTCGTCTCATCGCTTCACTGCAATAAATAAGGAAACTAGAACGTATCTTGTTTTACTTCAGCAAGAAGGTCCAAACATGAGGGATGGTGAAACCATGATGGAACTTGAACAAAGTTGTCGTGCGGAATATCATCACATCAACGGAAAATACTTTCAATATGGAAGTTGTTTCAATATTTTAAGAGGGTTGCCCAAATATAATCTAATATTTATGTTTTAATTTCTTAATTGTCAACTTAAGTCTAAGTATTAAGTTTTAGTATTTGTATTACTTTAGTTTAAAATAAAATGTAACTCTAATTAAAATGTAAGATTGAATTAAGAGTAGAATTAAGCTTAATTTTCAACAATACGAGTCAAATTTTCATACTCATTAAACTTCGTATTAATCATTAAGAAGGTCAAATTAAGCTGTATTACTTAATCTGCAGAGAAAATAACAATGAAGAAGGGGCTGAACAAGCACACTATTAAGAAGGTCATGGTGGCGGTACATCGATGTCCACCATCATTGTTTTCTTTAAAGGAGATAACCTTGAAAATCTTCGTCAAAGGTTTGAGATGATGCCCTTTATTCTATTCACCTTCCAGATCCTCTTTCTTGGAGTAACTGCATGGAATAAGTTTACAGGTAAATTCCTTTTGGTCGATTTTAACGAAAATGATATATGGCACCCAAAATTCATGCACCCTCTGCACCCAACATGAGGTGGCAATTTTTATTCCGCTCAATACTTGTAATTCTTCTACTATTCCCGCTTCATAGGACCCTAGACTGTTAGTACGAGAGCAAGTGAAGAACAACAATGGCAATGTCAGTCGACTCTCTCAAATTGGTTTAAAAAGTAATATTAATTTCTTTTCTTTTTAATGCAATTCGAACACTTATTGTTTTTTGTCCTTAATTAACTGGTTTAATAAGTATTTTGGTTTTTATACCCGAACAATTAAAGGTAGGTCTCGCAACTTTCTCAATTTTGATTTCATTTTTACTAAACAATGATCAAATGATCAATTGTGTGTTCTTTATAGATATCTAATCATCATTTCACCGTTCAAAATGAAACTCGTTAAAGAAAATGTCCCTTTACATGATTTTGAAGATGATACTTTCATCAAATTAGATTGTTGTTTTTTCAAAATTTCGTTATTAATTAATCTTGATTCTTAATCAATTCGCAGAATATGTATTGCTTCATCTCTCGCTCCTTTGTCGATATTTTTTCTCTCATGAAATATAGAATTTTGATCATGGTATTTTCATTCTCATTAAGTTTTGAATAATTATGATAGGGGTTTTCTAATCAAACTAAAAATTGTCACCTCATGTTGGGTGCATTGGGTGCACGAATTTTGGGTGCCATATATCATTTTCGCTATTTTAATGCTTTGCAGTGAATATGATTTTTTTAAGACGTTACAATAAAATCATTAACTTCTTTTGTTTTGTTTTTGTATCAGCTATGGGATTAAGTGATGAAAGGGTCCAACCAAGCCCCAAGTCTAATAAGAAGAAAAAGAAATCAAAGAAAAACAAGGAAACGCCGTAAAGCAGGATTCTAGAAGGTCTCAAAAGGTTCCCGAGGTTGAGAAAGAACTTCATCCAACACAGAAGAAGTAATCACATCCGTGTCGCTTCCATCGATTCCCGTCGACGTGAAAACACATAACAACTTTCATAGTCTTGCGTAAGAAAAGGAGGTCACTAAATCTCAGTTAGTTTCTTATAAGTTTGAGTTAGGTAGCTCTAATCGGTCTTTGTCTAAACCAAAACGAGGATCAAATAGAAGAGTATGCTCAAAATCCAAACTAATGGGCCTTCTTCCTAGAAAGATTGAGGATATCCCTCAATTACAAAACATGTTGATAAAACACTTCAAAACCATAAGCACTACAAATCATGCGCAACATTTGGATATCCTTAAAACTCTTATTCACCCTTGTATTAATGAGGATGATAATAATATTCTCCCTAAAATTCCTGATGAAAGTGAAATTAAAAACACTCTCTACAATATGAACCAATGAGGTTTTCCTAGTCCAGATTTGTTACCCGCCCTCGGTTTTTTTAAGACTCACCTAAAAACATTTTTAAGAACGACATATATTATCAATTTTGTTCAAGATTTCTTTAGGAAAAAATATATTCTCAAAGAAATTAACTATACCTTCGTTACTCTGATTCCTAAAGTTCAAAACCCTTCTACTCCTAGTGACTTTCGCCCCATTAGCCTTAGAAACACTACATATAAACTTATTTATAAAATTTTAACCAATAGACTCAAACCTCGCTTTCTAAAATTATCTCTCATAATCGGGCCCGCCTTTATTCCTCAAGGCCAAATAACCGACAATATCATTGTTGCTCATGAAATCCTACACTCCATGAAAATCTCTAAAAAGAAAAATGGCAATATGGTTTAAAATTGATCCGTCGAAAGCTTTCGTGTAATCGAGTGGGATTTCCTTAACCAAACTCGCTTGAATTTGGTTTTAGTAATGATTGGTGCCACCGATTATGCAATGCATAACCACTACTTCCTTCTCTGTCCTCCTTAATGGTGTGCATGGTGAAAAATTCTTTGTTACTAGGGGTCTCTGTCAAGGATATCCACTGTCACCCTACCTTTTCATCATCTTCATGGAAGTCATGTCTAAACTCCTCTTCAAAGCTGAAAATGACAAACTTATTTCAGGCATTAAAGTAGCCAAAAACGCTCCCTCCGTTTCTCATTTGTTTTTCGCTGACGATTGTTTTTTATTTGCTAAAGATAACCTTTCTGAAGCTAAGAACATCGTGAATATTCTTAATTTTTTTAGTGAAATGACCGGTCGGTCATTAACTTTCAGAAATCTGGGATTTATTTCACTCCCAAAATTCCTAATAAACACTGTAAGATTATCTCTAAAATTATTAAAGTTAGAAAAATTTCTAAGAACGATAAATACTTAGGGACTCCTCTTTTTTTGACAGAAATAAAGTAAATAATTTTGAACCTCTGCTCAATAAGTATTATGCTTCTCTTCAAGGTTGGATAGGCAAGATGTTCAATCATGCTGGTAGAACTGTTTTGATCAAAACTGTCCACAGTGCGTACCCTAATCACCAAATGCAGTGCTTAGCTTTCCCTAAGATAACTCTTGATAATTTAGATAAAGTTCAAAGAGACTTCTGGTGGCAAAAGAAAAATAAGAAAAAGTGCTACTATCCTAAAGCTTGTCCTATCATTACTAAAGATATTAGACAGGGAGTTTTAGGAATTAGAATTCCTTATAAACACAATCTTGCCTTACTTACCAAGCTAGCTTGGAGACCGATTCACAATCAGGATCATCTCTGGGCTAAAATTCTTAAATACAAATATTTCAGAAATCACAACCCTTTGAAAAAAACTAGGAAATATAGAACCTCTTGGATTTGGTCTAGTATTAGAAAAGGTTTGGAAGTCATAAAATCTAACTGTATTTGGCAAGTGAATAATGGAAATGATATTAACATTTGGACTGACTTTTGGCTTCCTAATCAGGCTAGTCTCCTTAAACCAATCAACAATGACAATAACACTCCCTCTAAAGTCAGTGATCTGATTAATGCTAGTGGTGACTGGGATATGAACATTATCTCTAATTATATTGATAACTCTCTTTTTAATGCTATAAACTCTATAACTATTAATCTAGACAAACCTGATAGGATTAGATAGATTTCCACTAGGTCAGGTCAACTCACTACCAAATCTGCTTATAACTTTCTAACTAATCTTAATATCAACAAAGACGAGGCTCGCTTCTGGAAACAAATCTGGAATTCAAACAAATTGCCTAAAGTGAATATGTTTTGTTGGAAAGTTTTCTCGGAGCCTTAGCTTTAGGTTGCAGAATGTCTAAATATGTTAAAGAGTCTAGTCCATTATGTTTGCTTTGTAATTGTAATTTTCTTGAGGATGAAATGCACCTTTTTGTCAATTGTGTTTTTACTAAAAAAACATGGGAAAAGTTTGGTTTCAAAAGAATCTGCTATCTTAAGGGTCATGATGTTTTAAGTTGGTTTAAGTTTTGGATGAACAATAATAACTTTAAAACTAGTCATGATATAATTTCTTTCATTATATGGTCCATCTGGAAATTCAAAAATCGTGTTAACTTTGATAAGATTGTGCCAGAGCCACAAAAGTTGACTGATACTATTAACACAAGCTACCAGATTTCCTCTATCCCTAGGACTGTCCCTTTACAGAGATGCTCCATTTCTGACAGAGATACTCATGGAGATACTAATGTGAACAATTCCAGAGATTTTGACTGGTTTATCTACTTTGATGCTTCCTTTATGGAATCTGATTTCACCATGGGGTTCACTATTTCTGTCCTGGACAAGACAGGAAATAGAAAGGATTGTTGTGCAGGCTGCAGTTGGGCGTCCTGCCCTTTAGAAGCTGAAGCTAAAGCGGGAATTGAAGCTCTTAGGTGGATGAAGGAGTTGGATCTCAAGAATCGCCGTTTAATCAATGACTCGCGACTTTGGTGAAGACTATTAATGGAGAAATCGATTTTCGAGACCTACCTTGAGAGCTCAAAATAGCATCAACAAGATGCAAATTTTCTTTTAACTATTGTAATTCGGTTTCTTTCTGTTTAAAACTAGAAAAAACTAGAAAATATGTAGATGTTGAAGATAGACTTGCAAAGGAAGTTAGAACTAAGAACGTGAAATACTTCTCCACAGAGAATATGTATAGTCATGTAAAATCTGCTTTCTTGGAAAGGATCAAGCTTATTATTGATCCCATCATATGTAATATAAACTTCCCTCTATAAATAAATTAAAGTCTTCTTTTATATATATATATAAAAAAAAAAAAAAAAAAAAAAAACGCACCCAAAAAAATTAAAGGACAACACTATGTTTCAATCTTTAACAAACGCACCCAAAAAAAATTCATTCATAAAAGATACTAAATGAAACCAATCAAGATAAACGAAATTGGATTATATTGATAATTGATTATATTATATAAGCTCCTTGAATCATCATCAGATGATATATCAATTTCAATTAAAACAACTTATAGAACCCCTAGTAGCTAGAAACTGGAACTGTAAAGACATCATAAACACCCTAAATACCCGCGGCAATCCTCAAACTCCATAATATGGCAAAACAAATCGTAAAGACAAGAAGGATCCACCGATTCCACCACCAATTCTCAACAATAGAGATAGCGAACTCATCGTCATTCGACCTCTTGAAGTTTATGGTGGAATTGATTCCATGTACTACTACCCAAGCATTCACGTACAAATCTGGATGTGTAATCAAGACATCATCTAGAGTGAAATTAGATATTGAATTATTTGTCACAAGAATTGATTTCCACCATCTTGATTCTCCAAAATAGTTATAGGCAGTAGGGATTGTTGACCCAACACTTAGATTCTGAAGAACAGACAAGGGAAGATGTTTCCGAATGATATGATACCATAGAGTGAGTTTCTGAGAATACGATTGATGATTAATGATCATATTGGGGTCACTCGGGGAGACAAAGAATGTAGCATTTCTGGGAAACTTTGAAGGAGGAATTTCGCATAATGCTCTTGCCCAGTTATGATATTGAGTACTAGAGAGTAAAGCTCCAACAACATTTTGTTGTTCACGAGATATTGTTAGGCTTCTTTTACTATCATCATCAATAAAACGATTGCAGATATTATCTTCCATAGAATGATTGATAACAATATGATTATCTTGTTTCGCCAACAAATCCATAGAGTGATTTAGACAAGACTTGATCCCATGGATCACAACATCTCCATTCATATAGAAATTGGGGTTGGTAATCAATATATGGTTGATGGTGTAATTAGATTGGGAATTATTTGTGACTTGAATTGATTTTTTAGGAATCAAAGTGGGGATGGTTGAACCTATGGGTAGATTTTGAAGCTTAGAGAAGGAGAGTTTCTGAGGAATGATATGATAATCAAGTGTAAATGAAGATGAAGAAGAAGAGATAAGTAGAGATAAGTAGTATTTCATTACCATTAGAATCAATTAGAGCTTCAACAATCACGTGAAGTTGAGAGACTTGTTCATCATCTGGAGTAATTGCTTGTGTGAAATGAGTGGTTGCAGTGAGGATGATGAAGATGATTAAGTAAGTAGCCATTAATGGAGGACGAGAAGAAGACATCACAGAAGAAAATAGAATGGATTTTGTGTGAGAATGGATCCAAGTAATTCTGTTTCTCTCTTTATTTCTTTCTTGTCACGATAAAAAGAGAACTATAAAATATCGTGCGCCCGCACGCGCCAAAGAGTGATATTGCGACATTGGAGGAAGAATCTTCTAGCTAATTTTTGATTAACGGTTGAGATGAGATCTGTATTTTACAGCATGCGTTTCGGGGGAACGGTGAGTAGTTTCAATTCCTATCTATGAGAGAGTGTAAATGAAATTTGTATATGGGTGCAAGTGCCCTAATCCTTTTTGTGTTTACTTTGTGTCTTATATGGAGACTGTATCAGTATTTCTTTTTCGTTATCTCAACAGAGAGAGTTGCATACAACCCGTTCAGTTGACAAAGCAACAATAGTTTCACAAGGAATGTCTACTGGAATGGTAGTGCAATTGCACGATGAAGATGAGACTAATGTTTCTCGCAAGCAAATGCTTGGTATGCTAGATGTTGGTATCGGAGGAACTTATATTTGGAGAAAGTGAAGTTACTTCTGGTGCATCTTCAGATCTCCAAGACTCCAACAAGAAACATCTTAATTTAGCAAGAGCAAATAGTCACGAAATATGGAATTGGTCTCATAGCTCACTATTACGATGATAATGGGAAGAGCATGAGCACTGAAACTAGGCTTCTTATATAGAAGAAGAGTTAAGAGGATTCTTGGACAGAGCTTAGAATAATACGAAGACAATTGTAACTACCCACAGCAAAGAGCTCCATGCACTAGCTAATGCTCTACTTGAGAAAGAAATAACCAGAGAACTCAAATCGATGGGAAGTAAAGGATGGAAGGAAAGGCTCAAAAACTTCATTTTTGCTTGCTTTCCGGTTGAGGATTCTGTTCATGTAGTCACGTTTCCATCTATTTAGAAGTGAACACGGAGTAATATTAATGCCAGTAACGCCATAATGTAGTGTAGAACTTTCAGATTTGAGATTATCCAAAAGATTTTAGCAAATTTAATCTCATTTGTCCCCTTAGTATGCAATGTAACATGTTTGCGTGACCATTCTCACCTAGTAACTATATATCCTGGTGGTCATTTTTCTGCAACCAGTTTACTACAAGCCTTTTCCGAAAACATGCTTGGCATGGTTTTTTCTCGTGCGCGACTTCTGCGTGATTGGGTTGAATATCATTTAATCAATCAGTCAGCTACCATTTTACCATTTTAGGACTTCTTCAGGACCCGTTCACAGTCATTCGAGACTGTGAGTATCGGTTTTTTGGCCCTAAGTCATCGTGTCGGTCTGTTTTATTTTCTTCCAATTCCACACAACATGATGGACGGTCACTTGTAATCTCCAGTTCTCCACTCAAAATTTGACCAACCAAGGCCAGGATATGCGACGTCATTACCTTCAATCTCAACCAGAATTTTCCTCCCTTCATTCAACTTTGTTAATTCTTCACTCTCAACCAGATGATTGACTCCAAACTCCGATTCCACATCAAACAAAGGAACGTATTTTTGTTGCAGCTGATGAGACAGGGTCTGAGTTTTGTAGGTTTTGATCGAATTCTTGGGTAAATTTTCCCTGTTTTGCATTGGGATTTGTTTTCTGATTATAATATGTCCTTTTTTCCTAGTCCCAGTATGCTTAGGAATTATTACTTCAGTATGAATCGGTTAGTGTTTTTTTGCCTATATAAGGACGCCTAGTATTATTGTAGAGAAACACACATTCATCAACTTATTTTCTTAGCTACTCAAAATTTACACTCTTTTCCGAAAAATCAAGTTTTCTCAACTTTCAGTTGGTATTTTCTTTGTGTTTTTCTTTTTAGGCTTAACATTGATCTTAGACTAGTAGTTACTTCATCTCAAGGCAGAGAAAATAACAATGAAGAAGGGGATGAACAAGCACAATATTAAGAAGGTGATGGTGGCGGTACTACTGATGTCCACCATTCTATTCACCTTCCTTGAAAATCTTCGTCAAAGGTTTGAGATGATGCCCTTTATTCTATTCACCTTCCAAATCCTCTTTCTTGGAGCAACTGCCTGGAATAAGTTTACAGGTAAATTCCTTTTGGTCTATTTTAACGCTTTGCAGTGAATATAATTTTGTAAGACGTTAAAATAAAATCTATAACTTCCATTGTTTTGTTTTTCTATCAGCTATGGGATTAAGTGATAAAAGGATCCAACCAAGCCCCAAGTCTAATAAGAAGAAAAAGAAATCAAAGAAAAACAAGGAAACGCTCGCTTCTGCAGGGATTCTAGAAGGTCTCGAAAAGGTTCCTGAGGTTGAGAAAGAACTTCATCCAACACAGGAAGAAGTAATCACATCTGTGTCGCTTCCATCGATTCCTGTCGACGTGAAAACACATAACAACTTTCATAGTCTTGCAGAAGAAAAGGAGGTCACTAAATCTCAGTTAGTTTCTTATAAGTTTGAGTTAGGTAGCTCTAATCGGTCTTTGTCTAAACCAAAACGAGGATCAAATAGAAGAGTATGCTCAAAATCCAAACTAATGGGCCTTCTTCCTAGAAAGATTTCAGCAGAAAACTCCTCGAGTTAGGCTCCATAATTAGTAACAGAATCAAAAAGATCATAACATTGCGGAAGTATAATGTTAGTCTTTGTTTTTTATACTTTGTGATAGTTGGTGGTTTGCACTTTCTTTTTCGATTGTGACCGTGATCACACAAGGTAGATTTGTTCTTTTATTTCTCTTTAGTTTTAAATTTGTTAGTTGTTTTTGAATCGAGATGACGAGATATTATGTGTTCTTTTTTAAGTTGTAACCGCTTGCATACAGTTTGTGTGTCTTTCAATATTATTACCTTTGCCGATCAATAAAAGAAAGAAAAATCCTCCAGTGGGATGATAGGGTTAGTAATTAATGAGGATCCATGCGCACTCTACTATACACACAACTTCGTAAAATTGAACTTAAAGATAATATTCTAATAATACGTTTCTTTTATTAGAATCTTTTTTTCTGCCAAGAATGAACATAATCCAATATACTAAACCTCACCTCCAAATCTAAAAGCAGGTTTGCAGCGTAAGTGTTCATTGGATTCAACCTGACTCTTACAAAATAAAAATGCCATCTATCAACCTGGCTCTTCACCCATTTCTGATTGTTTATTCATAAATTAGCCTTTTGGTCTATGTTCTTGACATCTGGTCAACCACCATTAAACGAAGCTGGCTTCTAGTTATTCAAAAGTAAGACTTGGAAAGAAATCCAATAACTAATTACTTTTCAATAACATTGACATGGACAGAGTATTGACTTGATCAGGAAGAAATGATTGTAAATTGTCTTCATACTACATCCTTCCGCCCGTATATCATGGAGAAAGAGTACTCATTGATCAATTATTGATGAGTCATGCTTCAAAATAAATAAACTATAGGTCATGTATGTATAATTTTAATTCTGAAAGAAAATTTGTTTGGTTGCTTAAGTAGCTTGCTTGAGTGTCCATCTTCTCTGTTTCGTTCAGATAGTGTAACTTTTTTGGTTTCAGCTGGACTTACTTTGGATATGTCATTAACTTATCAAGTACCAAGGACTAGCACGTACAATTAGTTGGAACGCTTCCAATAGTTCTTTATTGATCAAAATTGTGATGACTAACCCAACCGCAGTTACTCTTTGTCTTTCTTTCTTATCATTTCTGCTTTCTTTTCTGATGAGTATAACAGTGTCCGTGTCTCAAAATACTACTACAACCATCCCGTTCGATGTTGGATTCATTTTGGATTTAAATAGCTCAACTGAGATGACTTCGATGATTAGCATCTCAGTTGCACTAACAGATTTCTATGCTACTCACAACTTGTACAAGACGAGAATCGTTCTTCATACTAGGGACTCTAAGAATGTGGGATGTTGTTGGTGAGGACACAGTCAAAATGGTACAGGCTTTCTTCCATTTCTAAGCATCTTTTGAAATTAAATCATAGTTTTTTTTTTTTTTTTTTTCGGAAAAGAGGATACTTCCTCACTGATTAAATTGATAATTATGAATCTCAAAACTATGAGAATCATTTGCAGTTACAAGATTAATACAATTTTGAATATATAAGTTGTGCAAAATGGCTCTTAACCCATCACTTGTCCAACTCTTTTGGATTGCATGACGATTACAGAAAGTTGCTATATCTGCAGCTTTTCTCATGTTGAATCTGGAGATTAACAGAAAAGCAATTGCTTTAAAATTAATACAAGTATTTATTCTAGCTTCGAAGTCTTCACTAATACGATAACGGTGTTCCCTTGCCTTTGCATATCTTCCAATCAGCAACTTCAGAGTAGGTTTAGAATCACTTTGGAAGACGATGTTGAATCCACTCCATTCGGTTGCCCATCGAAATGCAGCTTCAGCTCCTTTTTCCTCCAACTGCTCCCTTGTTGTGCAATCTGCATGAGATCCTCTTGCCTCAATAGTTTTTTGATCCCCTAATCAGATTCAAACCTTGAAACCTAAAATTCAATCCAATCTCCTACTGAATTAGTTGTTCAGTCCCTTCTCTGACTGTTCTCGATATGCTCCAATTTCTCTCTGAATCTCATGTTTGTTCATCTCTCAATCTCTAAAAATTTCCCCACACTCAGATATACAAAAGCTGCCGGAATGAATGAGAGAAAAATGATTTTCTCTGAATTTTAGAGTGTGTAAGAAAGGTAACTCGCTATCGTCACCCAGCTGTGGTGGTTAAGGGGTAACCATCTCATACATGGCTTGTCGGTTTCAGATAACCGACAACTCAATTCTTCGACTCGACTGTCATTTATGCAAAACCGACAATTCATTCTTCACCTCCCTTTCGCACACCTTAGCTCGCTCCAAATATAGCTCGCATGTGAATTGGCCTTTGTGCTCCTTTTCGCTCCAAATGAATGATTTCTCCTTCTTTTGCTCCCAATGACTCCATTGCACCTAATAAACTCAAACTCAAACTCAAACTCAAACTTAATTTACACGAAAACTCGCAAAGAAAGCGTAACTACTAGATACTAAATTAGGTGTTTTAGACACCTATCAGATTCCCCCACACTTAGACTTTGGTAGTCCTCGAGCAAATCAAACAAAACAATTCAAAAAGATACATACAACTTCGTGTCGTCAAGGCTACGGTCATTTTTAGCATAAATAACAAGCCTTTAAACCCCTAGGTGTCCCTAGTGGACGAGTTATAGTCTCGTGAGGGTTTACTAGAGATATACCCACAAAACCTACTTTTCCAACTTAATAGTTCTCCGAAATGATAGCATCCAATGCGCTAAGAAGACATAGAGATTCTCGCACACTAGTCATAAGAAGTTAGACACATAAATGGACACAATCTCATTCTTAAAAGTTGAGAGAGAAATAACCATCCCTTCTCGACAAAAATTCGGGTTCGGAGTGATCGAAAGTCTCGACTCTGCCTCACAAGAAAGGGTTTTATGATATTGCTCTCAATAATAAACAACTTTTTTATGGGTCACACATGCGTCCAGGTAGGAATGAAGAGAGAATCCTGAGACACGTTGAATGGTAGGAAGGTAAAAAACCTCCGAATGTTTTGAAAACCCACATCTTTTATAATTTTGAAAACCCATTTTTCTGACGATCTCTTCGAAAGGAAATCAACCACTTAACGAAGGTGGGAATATGCTTACTTACCTCGTTATCCGTTCGGCGTGAAGCTAGCACCACTCTCACAGCATCCATAGAAACGTCTTCGGTCTTCTATCGGTGTCTTCATCTTCGTCTTCGGCCTTCAACTCTTGATGATAAATCTTGAACTTCGTACAATCTTGACAATATGATTCTTTCACTCAAATTCCTTGTCGCTTGAAACTTCATTATAGATATTCCTTCTTTCCCTTGGCTTTATTGAAAGAATACAAAACTAAAAACAAACTATACAAACCCAAATTTTTTTTTTTTTTTTTTTTTTTTTTTTAATTTTTTTTTCGTTTTTTTTTTTTTTTTTTTTTTTTTTTGTAGAAATAAGAAATAAAACAAATACAAAATAAAAATAAAACAAAATAATAAAAACTATTAACAAACCTAAACATTTTCTCTTGTTTTTTTTTTTTTTTTTTTTTTTTTTTTTGGGACAAGAGAAAAATAAAATACATATAAGATAAAAAACGTAAGTACAAAGGCCATGGTGTAAGTACTTTACCACTTGATTCTTCACAGCTTGTATGTCTTGATATCATAAACTTCTCGAACTCTCATCTTTATAAACTTCGCTCTTATACAATAGTCTTCAACTCATAAAAATTCTGCTCCTTGTCTTGTTGCTTTACTCAAATCAAATCGCCCATTTCTCGTATTGTTGCTTGTAAACCTTGAACGTCTTCAACTTTCCTTCGAATTTGTGATGCTCCTCTTGTTGATGATGATGGTGTTTCTATGGACCTCGTTGGTGTAGAGAGATATAAGGTGGATGGTGCTAACTCGCGAACAAGATTACAAGTGGTATGTAAGTTAGCAATTCGATGTCACCAACATGGTTGATAAAAATAACACTCAAGAGATCAAAATAATGCTTCTATGGTGGGAGGTTGGACAGCTCACCATTCTGCCTGGAATTTACGTACGGTGACACACACTCTAAAAGCACAAATTTAGACAGTACAAAGAATTGAAGGTTGGTGCCTCACATTATGTAACATGGGTAGTCTCCACTATAGGGGATCACAACTCTAATACCGAATTCAACAGACCTTATTTGCCACGGCATGGTTAAATCCAACTTTAACTCTCATACAATTAAGAAACCCATCATGTTCTCTGTCATCTCTAAGTTCAGTCACTATTATGAGATTCTCGATGTAATCTTAGCGACATGTATACTATGTGACTCTAAACTAACTACAAGTTGGAGTTTTCTTATTCACTAATTACACAAAAGTTGAAAAAAAAATTTGAAAAATTTACAATGCAAAATGCAAACCACTCCCCCACACTTAAACTTTACATTTTCCTCAATGTAATTGAATCTTCCAAAGAAAGTCAAGGTGGAAATCCTAACGGAAAAGTGACAAAAAAATCAGAAAAAGTAAAAACATGACAAGAAAAGAAAAGAAAAGATAAGAGATACAAAACCGATGGGTTGCCTCCCATTTAGCGCTTGGTTTAAAGTCGTCACCCGACTACCTCCTTGCTTTCTATGACTCCTCCGTAGGGAGTACTTCCACAAGATTAACTCCTTCCACGACATCCGAAGAGAAGTTCTCATAATATGGTTTCAACCGGTGCCCATTCACTTTAAGTTCATTACCTGTAGCTAAACTACGAATTTCCACTACACCATGAGAAAACACATTAGTCACAATAAAAGGTCCAATCCAACGTGACCTTAATTTACCCTAAATAATTTCAAGCGAGAATTAAACAAAAGCACTTTCTCGCCCAATGCAAAATTATTTCTTTGTAATCATATTATCATGAAAAGCTTTCGTCTTTTCCTTGTAAATCCGTGAGCTTTCAAATGCATCATTACGAATCTCCTCTAACTCTTGAAGTTGTAACTTCCTTTGCCTTCCAAAGACCATCCAACTCCATGTTGCATTGCTTAATAGCCCAAAACGCCTTATGATCAATTTCCACGGGTAAGTGACAAGGTTTACCATAAACAAGCCTAAAAGGAGACATCCCAATAGGTGTTTTATATGCGGTTCTATACGCCCACAAAGCATCATTAAGTCGCGAACTCCAATCTTTCCTTGTTGGATTCACCGTCTTTTCAAGAATGGATTTCACCTCTCGGTTGGAAACTTCGTCTTGTCCATTTGTTTGCGGATGGTAGGGT
Organism: Papaver armeniacum; assembly: GCA_023531295.1. Lineage (NCBI taxonomy): Eukaryota > Viridiplantae > Streptophyta > Magnoliopsida > Ranunculales > Papaveraceae > Papaver > Papaver armeniacum. The sequence continues at coordinate 55,721 of JAJJWW010005873.1, forward strand.
GTTGCAATCCTATGCGATACATTGTACTTCCTTAACAAGCTTTGCAAGAACCTGTTTTTGAAGTGTGAACCCCCATCGCTAATTATAGCCCTTGGAATTCCAAACCTTGCAAATATATTAGCTTGCACAAAATCAAACAACTTTAGAATCATTAGTTGGGGTGGCCTTAGCTTCCACCCATTTCGAGACATAATCCACAAAGTTAAGCAAAATATAATAATTCCCACTAGAATTGACAAAAGGGCCCATAAAATCAATTCCCCATACATCAAAAACCTCCACAAATTGAATAATAGTTTGCGGCATTTGATTTCGAGCACCTATATTGCCTGTTATTTGGCACCTATCACATGTGATACAAAATGCATGTGCATCCTTAAACAAAGTTGGCCAAAAGAAACCACATTCTAGTACCTTGAGAGCGGTTCTCTTACTCCCAAAGTGTCCTCCACAAGCATATGAGTGGCAAAAAGACAAGATAGAATTAAATTCGTATTCGGGAACACACCTACGTATTACTTGGTCACTACAATGCTTCCATAAGTATGGATCATCCCATATGTATTGGTTTCCTAACTTCTTAAGTTTGTCCCTCTCAAAGACGAGACAAGTTCTTTGGGATTTGTTTAGACACTAAGTAATTAACAATATCAAAGATACCATGGTTCTCCAAAAGCAATTGAGAATAGTTGCTCATCCGGGAAACTTTCACGCAACTGGATAGTCTCCTTGTCCACAACAAGTCGGCTCAAGTGATCCGCAACGGTGTTCTCAATCCCTTTCTTGTCTTTGATTTCAATATCAAACTCTTGCAAGAGTACACTACACCATTTTAAGGGATTTGCAACTCAGATTTGCAACGGCACTTGATCCGTTGCGAAATGGTCAAGCAGTTAATCCCCGTTGCTAAAATTTAGCAACGGCAAGAATACGTTGCGAATTTTGCAACTCGCTGAGTAGGTTGCGAATTGCAACCGGATTTGCTCAAGCGTGTGAAGCGCGTGTGCGGTCGGAACACTAGAGATGATAAACACACCCCGGTCAAACTTTGGTCAATACTTCTTCTTTTGTTTCCACCCTTAATCCCAATCTAGCCTTATCCTCCCTTAATCCATTTCCTTCTTCATTTTTCTCCACCGTAGCGCCTACTCTCTCGACTCACTCTCTCCCTCTCCTCTCCTTCTCCATCTCCATCTCCACCGCTCGGTGAGCTCTTTATTCGTAAAGATTAAACCCTACTCTCGTAAAGATTAAACCCTACTCTATCATCGTGTAAAACTCTATCATCGTATAATCTTTGACATATTTTTAGGTTTAAAATTTATGTATCTAGGGTTTGAGTTCGATTTTTGGGGTTCGTATACTTTGATTCTAGGATTGAGATATTTTGATTTAAGTTTATAGAATGCTAGGGTTCCATTTAAGTTTATCGATTTTAGGTTTTAATCTTTGATTCAGCTTTTTCGATTTCATTTGTGAATCAAAATTTCGATTTTGTTTTCGATTTCTTCTATTTCTTTGGTTTTAGGGTTTCATATGTGAATCTAATACGATTTGATTTTTTTCTATTTTAGGGTTTGTCAAGATTGAAGAATGAAGTACTTTGGAGATTCAAGAACATTGAAGGTATAAGTTTGATATATTGTTCTATGTTAAGTTTTTTAGGGATTTTGATGTATTTTCAGTTTAGGGTTTAATTTGTATTTTTGGGTTGTAAATTATAAACCGATTTTATGGTTTGTTTTTGTAATGTCATTTCGGGTTCATCGTAGTTTGAAGAAGAACTGGCCTTGTTTTGAGTATGAGAGAAGATGGGGAATAAATCTTGTCCTCTCAGTGCAAGACTTGACACAAGAGAATCTTGGGAATACATGTTTTATCAATTTCGTATTGCAATGCTTGACATGGTATTTACTATGTGTTTTTTGTTCCATTAGTTTATGTGTGTTTGATCATGTTCTTTTTTTTGGATGGGGATTCAAGTTGAGACAAAGAAAGAACATGGGTTGTCTCAAATTCAAGCTACTACCGAGAAAAAAGGTTCACATGACTTGGTATCGCTTATCGCCAATGGTTTCAAGGATTAATGGAGACGATTGAAGGCAATTTCAGGAAGAGAAAAGGTGGGTTATGGCTATCGCATATGGTCACCACCATTCCCTATCAATCTTTTGCATCTCCACCCGCCTTTGCATTCATCTCACTCGCATACAACTATAGCAATCCATTACCACCCGCATCTCAAGGTATAACATACTTCATCATCTCGCACTTTATAATGTGTACTTTAAAATCGCTTGCTCAAATGGCTATGCTAATGGGGACGGCTTTCACTCTTATAATTACATTTCTTTGCTAGAAATCAATCTTATTGCTCTATTATTTTAAATTATTAGTGCTTGGTCATGCCTCTTTTGTTGCCCATATACCGTTAAAATGGTAATAACCCTTGTGTATGTTGTTTTAATTGGCTCGTATACCACCCTAACCAATGCCGTTGGGGATCCTTGTTGGACTTGTTATCGCTCACATTGCCGCCTCAAGGCCCGCAAGGAAAGTAGAATACTCCTAAAATATTCTTGCATTCCCTTTGCTTTACCCAACTGTCTGGACACTCTTCCTTACAATCCTAGAAGACTTCTTTAATTTATTACTAAGTTCTAAAGTGTCCAAGAGACTCCGATAGAGACATCCGTCGAGGCACTTGTTAGAGCCTCTGTCAGGAATTCAAATGAGAAGTCAACAAAAGTGTGGTCGTGCTTTTAAGGTTTCTTAAAAGATTATGATGATTGGGTGTGTTACTACGTAAGGAGAGGTGTTATCCTTCCTTCCCTCACATATTAGCCTCTCATAATGGGAGATAATTTGATGCATTTTGTTCATCTTTTCTCATCTTTTCATGTATCTATGCACGTATTTGTCATTGTTTCAACATTCGGGTAACCGCTTTGTCGCAATTTATTTTTGATGGAAAACCACCATCTATATACGTTTTTTGGCATTGCCACTATGCTTGCCTAGTGGTTATTAATTTGTCAGCTCGGTGGTATAATTAGGTTCGTTATGTGTTGTGTTCCATTTATCGTTACCCAAGTCTAATTGTTTGTGCCCAAATTCATATATCTCGCAGATATTAAGGGACTTTTTATCATCTCATGTAAATTTGTTGGCATGCGCACTCAAAAATTGATTGCAGACTCGAGCGGTGGTACATCGTTTGCAAACTTAATCATGAAGGCTACCCAACTTGCCTATCTCTTCTCAATTTACAAGGCATATGGCAATTCGTGGTGGTTCTCGGGTGTGTTTGAGATTGGACCCGTTTTCAAGGAGGACTCGATAAGCAACCAAGTTGTATGAATATACCGGTCTTGATGTGGAGATGAGAATTCGTGGAACACTATGATGAGGTATGAGCACCTCTTTGAGAATCCACAATTGTCGAATGCGTACTCTTGAAAGATTTGTCTTCCGAAAGATTTGTTGGAATTTACTCTTTCTTATGAAGGTAATGTACTTCGTAGAGCCGTGTTTTACCATGTTCGACAAAGTTGTACGAGGAATGCAAGGAAGACATCGCGGCCATTCATAAGCAAGATCCTCCTAAAAAAAGTTAAAGGTAAAAGATTTTTTTCCGAGAAGGCACCACATGTCCTTTTTTTCCCCTTTGTTTCTTGACCCCATATATAGTAATTTTGAGTACATGCATGTGTTTGTGTCATGGCAGTATTTCCAACTCAATGTGAAACTTTCTTTCTAAGTTGGAGTTCAAATGTTAGAGGTATTATTGCGTTGTTTTTCCTTTTTCTCATTATTATTGAAGGGATGAATAGATGGGAAAGGTTTATGTACATTAGACAATAGTATTTGTTGACGTGATAAACTAATGAAGAGATGAGAAACGTTATGCCCATTAGACAATAGTCCGGAAGAAGTTTTAGGTCAGACAAGACATTACTATATCGAGTTCTCATTCCCACAAAATTAAAGTCATTGTGAGGACAATAATGTAGAACTTTGGCTTTTGAGGGTGGGTGTTGAATTACAAGATGAAAGAAAATTTAAGAGCTCGCCTATCCACATGAGAACTTTTGTTTCTTCCCTGGGAAGTATATTCCATGGATAAGATTTAATGGGAAGTACATTATAGAATCAAATAATTAAACTAAAAAAAAGTCTTCATTTAACACGTAATAAGTTTCATTGAAGACACTAATATCATGACCCAACTCTCGAAATGCCGGTTTTCTATTTTCTTGTTCTCGCCATAAAATTCGTTGATGACCTTTAATGTCTTTTGCGTAGAATGTCGGTACTAAAGTTAACCACCCGCTTCGTGGCTTAAACCCATAAGAGGAGAGGAAGTAAGGAAAGCTTGTACTTGAAGAGGAAGTATTTGCATTGAATATTTTGCCTCGTGGTCTAAATTTTCATAGGTTGTTTTGTATCTCTCATTTGAAGTACTTCCAAGCACTCATGCCTTTAATTGAAATTTTGCATCCGATGTACATGGAACCGAGTTCTATATACTTTACGATTGTCCATTCGCGGGTAGTACATTTTACACCAAGCAATCTCTTGATGTCTTCTACAAAGAACGCGTTTGATGTCTTTCTTCGAGGTAACTTGAAGTTCTTGTATAAAGCAATTGAATATGAGTGTGTTGTTTTATTTTATCATTAGTTATTCAATCACCTAAGGAAGCACCCATATGAAACATAGGATTAACAAGTTATGGGTTCCTCACCATAATACTAAATGTTATTTTTTGCTTAACATTCAATGAGATCCTTTTTTTATTGCTAATCCAAGTTATGAATTGAGATTCAAAGTTAATTCGTTCATGGAGGAGGTTTCGCCGACATAACATCTGCTTTTTTTACTGTGTCCCTGCAGATGAGATATTTGTTGCCGAGCACCTGGAAGTTGGATGTCATGGGAGGAATTGCAGACTATTCAGAATCCTTGTATTGGTGTAATTAGTGCTTATGTTGAAATTTGTTATTGTCTTAGGGGTCTTCTTTTATCAAATTAAAAAAGAAAAAAGAACAATGTTTCGCGTTCATACAACAGCTAGTAAGTCATTTTGTTAATTAATTTCAAAGTATTCAAGTGACATCATTTAGTAATTCGTAAAAGAACAAAGCATGAAATGGGAGTAAAACTCGTACTTGGAGAAGGTGGGAGCCGAACAGAGGGGGTTTCTTCGGGAAATCTTTTAGTATAATTTATTTCTTAGTTTGAGGTTGAGCATGTTATATCATCTTACTTTCTTAAGTTTCTTATGTTTTATTCATGTTATGTCATGCAATGCATGCAAATGCTTGAATTGGCTCGCTTGTATCACCGATTTCAGTGTGACTTTTGGTAATGGTTAATACATAATGTTGTTGGTTTGTCTACTAAGATACCGGAGAGAGAATCCCAATTTGGTTGAGATATGTGGATGACATAGAGGTGTTTCGTGTTTCCACATACCGATGGTTCTGTGCTTAGAGTTTATCTATGTTCTCCCGCATCATTGTCTAGTTTGACATATTTAGACGAATTCACGAAGAAACCGAGAGACTTGACTGGAATGTTTGTTGGAATGTGAATTAACATCATCTTTCTTTCATTTTGGGAAATTTTAGTTAAGTTATTAGGTTTAATCTCTCGAATTTTACTTGATAGAGAGTTAGCATATTCTCTAACCTCAAGCATTCTCTCAATCTATATATATGATATCAATCAAGGATCTTATACTTGGTTGCAGGATTAGCTAAGGTGAATCTAGTTTGTAGGCTGGGTAATGGTACGGAGAACAAAGCAAAGTTAGTTGAATGCTCATGAGATCTTAAAGGTTGGAGAACAAAGCAAAGAAGCCTATTAGGTCCCTTAGCAGCCTACAAGATTTGTAAGTTTATGTAGTATCTCCTTATAGTGATTTAAGTTAGAAGAACTTAGGAAATTTCAGAACTTTACATGAACTCGAACTTAGGAACAAGGTATGTTTCTAAAGTGTACACTAGTTTGTTGTGATACTTAGAACATATTTGTATCAAGTACTCATACTTTTTGTTAAAATCAATCAAGAATCCATTTTCATAATTTGATACAATTTTGTATGTTAAATGAATGAATGAATGTATGTTGAATGAATGAATTTATATCTCGTGGAAATGATGAATGTGGGGAACCGGTAAATGCGGTGGGGGAAATGGATTTTGACCAGTCAACGAAGACTTGACTTTTTTTTTATGTTGCAAAATATTAGCAACGTCGTTAACTGCTGTTAAGTTAGAACCGTAACCAATAATATTTTAGTTCCTGTGTAGGGGTATTCCTAGAATTAGAAACATCTTAGCAAACAGAGCACTCCTGCGAATAAAAAGGGTCGCAACGGCACTAAGACGTTGCGAATATCCGTTGCCGACCAAGATTCGCAACGGAGACTATGCCGTTGCGAAAAAATGCAACACCGTGTTTTGAAACGTCACCTTGCCGCTATGAAGCTCGGCCAAGAACGGCTGTGGATCCGTTGCGAATACCTAAAAATGGTGTAGTGGTAATATCCATCGTATGAGCCCTTGCCGCCTCTTTCTTTGTAAGCAAGTATCTAAGTCTTTGCATGATCGTAAAAGACAACAACTTTTTTTTACCAATTAGATAAGAGCGAAACTTTTCTAAAGCAAAAACAATGGCTAATAACTCTTTTCAAAGTGGTTGTGTAGTTTTGTTGGGCCTCATTTAACGTTCTAGAAGCATAATAAATGGCATGAGGTATCTTCCCCACACGCTGCCTGATAGGTGTCTAAATCACCTTGATATTTATCTATTGTTTATGCTTTCTCTGCTAGTTTTCTTGTAAATTATGTATCTTATGTTTGCTTTTGAATATTTAGGTACTTTGGAGTCATTTGGAACAAAAGGAGAAGAAATGTAAGCAAAAGTCTCATCTCATGTGCAACTTCTCTGGAGGCGATTATTTCTCACTATTAGCTTTTATTTCTTCATCTCTCGTCAGAAAAGTATGTCGGCTTTAGTGATGCAAATTTCTGTCTGAAAAGCACGACAGCTTTAGTGATGAGGAGACATTGAAGAGAAGAAGTTAATCTGAGAAGTAAGAGACGGATGTTGGTGGAGGAACTCGAAAGAAGAAGAGAGCGTTCAATTGGGAGCATAAGGGCGCAAGCGAGTGACATCGGATCGAAGCCGAGTCAACACAAGGGCTGCCATTTGGTTGGCCCTTGTCCTATTCACGGGTGCCTAGAGTCATTCGTGCACTCCCTTTATCTACTTCACCTCAAGTACCCCCATTCCTACACTAAACCTAAAATTTAGTGTCTCATTATCTTTACTTCACTTTCTCCACCCGAAATCATGAGAGGAGAGTCACTGTTGTTGTAATGGAGAACCGATGAAGCTATTACGAGAGATGGAGATTCAAAGATTTCACGTTGTCTTTGATGATGCTACGATGTAGCGTAAATTAAGAAGGAAATTAGGGTTTGAATTAATTCAACTGGGTTATGAGATGGTTTACCAAGGTTTTCAAAAATCGTTGAAGATGGTTGATTTTAGATCGATTTGTGAGAAGATGGGAGATGGGTTTTACTCAAATTAAGTTTTAACCCCAAATATGTTAGAGAATGAGGTGATTTCACTGAAGCTGATTTTGCTGATAAAGATTGGAGTTAGGTTTTGATGTTGCAGAATGGGGAAGAGATTTTCGAGAAGGATTCGAGTGTTTCAAGCTCGGACATCAAGAATTAGAGCAAGAGTCGAAATGGGTTTTCCGTGGATTCGATTTTGAGGAAGAATCGGTGGTTGTTTGGTGAGAACATGAAGACCGAATGAGTAGTGATGAGCCGGATTGCAGGATTAACGGTTTGAGCAAGAATGATGATGGTCTTTGTTGTGTGTTGTTAGCACCGAGTTTACAGGGATGGAGTTGTGGATGATGGGGTTTGAATCTGTTTCATCAAGAAGAACATGGATCTGATGCTATAGTAGTTGTGGTATATTGCAGGGTTTGTGTTTCTGGCAGTGGTGTTAGAATATGGAGTTGCAGCTGTGGAGTTCCTAAGCAAGGTCGGTGTTGTGCAGCGGGTATGTGGAGCTGAGAAGCTGAAATGGCAGGTGCAGTGTATGTGCTGCTGCTACTGGTGTTGTATCTTGCGTTGATGCAGCTGTTGCTCAGATGAAGTCGAGAGAAAGGAGATTGTTGGTGTTGCGCAGGACAGAAGAGATGAAGCTGTGAAGCTAAAACCGTTGAGTTTCAGTGCGGGATTAGATGGTGATTGCAATGAAACTGTGGGGTTTGAGTTTGACAGGAAACTGCATGCGAAGGAGATCTAGGTACAGTGGTGTTGTTGCTGCTTGTTGATGTCGGTGGATGTGTTGCGGCGATATATGATGCTTAGGTTACAATGGATGTTCTTTTGATGGATCCGGGTTGTTCTTGAGTGCAAAAGTGTTGTTGCTTTGTTGGTATCGATTGTTGGTTAAAGGAAGTACAAAGTTGAGGAAGTGTCGAAACCGGTATTGCGGTGCAAATGAGATGTAGTAGTGAGTCCGAAATGAACTAGAATTGCATGTTGTAGTGCTTATTGTTGCGTGGATGTGATAATGGGTTATATGCGTAGTTGCTGGTTTATCTCAAGTGCCGTTAGAGTCATATTGAAGACAGAGAATGAGATGAACTGCTGAACTTGAGATGTATTGAGAGAAACTGGTGGTTTGCATTGTCTGTTTGTAAAAATGAGCAGCTACAGATGGTGTTATGGAACTGATTGGATGTGGTTTGCACTATCTTGAGCCCGAGAAGGGAATAATGCGCCACTACGGCCGGAAGTGAAACAGTGAGGCACCATGTTGGTGCAACACAAAATCGCTGCAGTCAATGGCCTAGGCCAAGGTGAATAAACCGAGCTGAATCGACTCACTGTTTGACCCGAGTTGACTCAATTGACTTCCCGAGTTGAATCGTTTGACCGGTGACCAAGGTGGACTTTGCTTAGGTCACGAGCTATTTTCTGCGCCCTGATTCCGCCATTTCCGGCCAAAGGTGCACCAGCTTTTCGGCGAGCATATTTTTGGGACATATTTTCACATGGGTTTCTCACACATGGTTCATGGGCTTGGTGGACTTTTTGGTGATGGACTTTGAAGACCTAATTTTGGAAAGTGGGAAGGCTATAAAAAGAAAAGGTTTCTATTCTTTTAGGTATCACGTATTCTTTTTGGGAGTTTGCGAGAGAAATTCTAGGAGCTAGTGGTTTGCTTTCATTTAATATTTTCATCTTCTTTACTTTATTTCCATTATTACTTGATGATGAACTCCAATATTATGAGTAACTAAAACTCTTCTTGATTAAGGGCGATTTCGAAGCCCGAAATATGAATCTATAATTGATGAAATAACTTGTTCTCTTATTTATGTTATTGATTGATTTCTACCATGCTATTATTGTTTATGGATTATTTTTTGATTGTTTAAGTTCGAAATTAAATAGTTGATTCATAATCCTATTGCTAGTTTAGATTTTCTTCGACCCGTAATTGTCTAGAGAAGATAAACGCAAGTAGCAATATATAGGTATTGATGATGGGACTTTGTTAAATACCTATATGTAGAAATCAACACTAGTAGGTGATTCATGCTTTTGAGTTCATCACTAGGAGCAACCTTATCTCACAGAACTTAGAGCACTTGTTTAAGTCAAACCTAGTAAGCGTACCTCTAGGAAACTTGGCAAGTAGGAACCGGTAGTCGAGCGCTTCCGTATCCGGTGAGCTAGGAGATAATAACGGAATAGTTGAGCGTACTAATTATTCTAGGGTTGTTAGTAACATGATAATGTGAAGAACATAGCTATCTATCAATTTGGTTTGTATTAGTGGTCTAGAATGAACCTTTAATCAATTACATCTCATATTTGAATACATTTTACAATTTTCAAGCATTTCTACAACAAAATCATCTTTGCTAAGAGTATTTGCATAACAACTTGAACTTCATACCTCCCTTGGGACGATCCTACTTACATTATACTACTTGCTAGTTAAAGAGAAGTAGAGAAATTTATTTTTGCGAGTTTGACTCCTCGTCAAAATTGCGCCGCTTAGGGGGAGGCAAAGTGGGCAAGTTTAGTTGTTATTTTTATTCTTAGTTGTTACTTTTGCTTTTATTTTCAATTTCTATCTACTTATTCAACCTCTTAGAATCGATTTTCGTGTACTAATTCTTTGGTGAATGCGTGGAGAGGCGGGACCAAGTCCAATTGGTATACGTCTTCGTTCGGGCACTTTACTTAAGGATTTCATTCGAGCAGTCAACACTCCACTTCCTCAAAGTTCTACACCAAGTGAATTCTCGGACTCGGACGAAGAGGAAGACAACACAATGGGAGGTCGACCACCGCTCCAAGAACACTCAAGGAGCTCACTTCTCCAAACCTAGATCAGTGAGCCTTTATGTATTCAAATTTGAATGGAACCATTGAGTTGAAACCACAATTGATTAACTTGCTTCCCAAATTCAGAGGTTTAGCGGGAGAAGATCCTAATCGTCACTTGCAACAATTCCATCATGTTGTGACTAGTATGAAGCAAGCAATCGCAGATGCGGATATGGCTATGATGACAGGCTTTTCCTTTCTCTCTTTTAGATATCGCAGAGAGTGGTTCTTTTGCTTACCATTTGGAAGCATAACCACATGGAATGGGATGAAGAAATTGTTCCTTGAGAAGTATTTTCCAAAGATCAAAAGCATTTGTGATTCGCAAGGAGATTTGTGGTATTAGGAAAGTATCGGAGAGACTCTCCATGAGTATTGGGAGCGCTACAAGAAGCTTTTAGCTAGTTGTCCACACCACCAAATCGCTGATCAACTTGTGATTCAATATTTCTACGAGGGGTTGCTTTCATTGATAGAAATTTGATCGATGCCGCAAGTGGTGGTGCACTTACCAACAAGACCATTGCGGAAGCTACAAGTTTGTTGGAGAATATGGCTGCGAACACTCAACAATTCTACACTCGAGATGAATCAGCGGTAAGGAAGGTGAATGAAGTTGGCAATTCTTCACACATGGAACAAAGGATGGGCAACATGGAGAGAATGATGACTCAAATAGTCTGCAATTGTCATACCATCATCATATACCGAAGATGTTGAGCAAGCAAGTGCTATGTACCAAAATCAAGAAAGGCCGAGGTACGATCCGTACTCCAACACATACAACCCGGGTTGGCGTGATCATCCGAATTTCGGCTATGCAAACAAGCAAGCTGCCGCAAATCCTACTTTCAATCAACAAGGAGGATATCAATTCATGCAAAGACCACCACAAGAAACTCAAGGCACGAGTATAGATGACAAGTTGAATCTCATTCTCAACACAATGGTGCAAGATAAGCAAAAGTCGGCAATGGAGATGAAGGACATCCGAACACAAATAGGTCAATTAGCTAATGCCGTGAGCAAATTGGAGGAACAAGCAGAGGGAAAACTTCCTTCGCAACCAATAAATCACAAGGAGAATGCCAATGCTATTGAGTTACGAAGTGGGAAGCAAGTAGAGAAACGGAAACATCACTTAGGTGTCCCATGAACCCGACTTGGAGAAAGAAGAGGGTGAAACAGTCCCTAAAAAGGCTGACCCGGTAACAAATTCTAACTCTAAAACTCATGTTTCTACTTATGTTACTTCTCCGCCTTTTCCTAGCAGTTTGCAAAGTCGAACAAGGAGACATTGTACCAAGAGCTTTTGGAAATCTTTAAGAAGATTGAAGTGAACATTCCACTCATTGAGGCGATAAGGCAAGTTCCACGTTGGGCAAAGTTCTTGAAGGAATTGTGCACTAACAAGCACAAATTGACCGTTTAACGAGGTAATGAGTGTGGGGGAGAATGCTTCGGCATATCTTCAAAAGAAACTCCCACCTAAGTTGAAAGACCCCGTAGTTTCACCATACCATGTACTATTGGTAAAATCGGTTTGAACGTGCTATGTTAGATTTAGGAGCATCCATTAATGTTATGCCCGCCTCCGTTTATGAATCATTGAATCTTGGACCTCTTAAGAATACTAGGTATTGTTATACAACTTGTCGATAGGTCTAATTCTTACCCGAAATGGGTTATTGAAGATGTTTTGGTGCAAAAAGTTAATCAACTCATATTTCCAGTGATTTTATGTTCTTGACATGATGGATGAAGATTCACCATCGCTCTACTCCCTTCTTTGTTGGGCACTGTTCATGAGAACCGCTAGAACAAAATAGATGTTTTTAAAGGCGCTTTAACTATGGAATTTGATGACGAAGTCATAAGTTTCAATATCTTTGAGGCTATGAGATATCCTAGTGATGTGCATTCCCCATTTTTTCAATTGATATTATTGATTCTCTAGCTCAATGATGATTTTTGAATTGAATGGTGAAGATGCTTTAGAAAACACCATAGTGGAAGGTTTAGGTTATGGAAAATACAAAGACATTGAAAGTGAATTGTCTATTTGTGATGAGCTTAAAGAGGTCTGTTTTATCTCTTAACTCATTACAAGAAGTTCCACCAAAATATAATGTGTCTTATGTTTCTTTGCCGCTTACTAATGAGAAACTTTTACCGTCGATCAGTGCAGCACCTATTCTTGAGTTGAAACCTCTCACGGATCACCTTAAATACGTGTATTTAGGTGACAAGGAAGAGTTACCGTGATCATTGCCAACAACCTTACCAAGGTGCAAGAGGAGAAGCTTGTTCGAGTGCTAAGAGAGTACAAATCTGCCATTGGGTGGACTATAGCCGATATCAAAGGAATTAGTCCTTCCACATGTATGCACCGAATACTTCTTGAGGAGGGGCAAAACCAACAAGAGAAGCTCAACGTCGCTTGAACCCTCCGATGATGGAAGTAGTCAAGAAGGAAATCTGAAGTTGTTGGATGTCGGGGTTATCTATCCCATATCCGATAGCAAATGGGTGAGCCCGGTTCAAGTTGTTCCAAAGAAGTCCTAATCACGGTGGTGAAAAACGAAGATAATGACTTGGTTCCAACTAGAATTCAACCAGGTTGGAGAGTTTGCATTGACTACCGGAAGCTCAACTCTACCACCGGAAGGACCATTTTCCCTTACCATTTATTGATCAAATGCTTGAAAGATTAGCTGGACATTCTTATTATTGCTTTCTTGACGGTTTTTCAAGGTTATAACCAGATTGTAATAGCTCAGGAAGATCAAGAAAAGACGACGTTTACTTGCCCTTTTGGCACTTTTGCGTATAGACGTATGCCATTTGGCTTGTGCAATGCACCAGCCACTTTTCAACGTTGTATGGTGAGTATATTCTCAGATTATGTGGAAAGCATCATAGAAGTGTTTATGGATGATTTCAGCGTGTATGGTGATTCTTTTGACAAATGCTTAGATAACCTTGCACTTATTCTTAAACGATGCGTAGAAACTAATCTTGTGCTTAATTGGGAAAAATGTCACTTTATGGTCAATCATGGTATTGTGCTAGGTCATGTTGTATCCTCTAAGGGGTTAGAAGTTGACAAGGCTAAGATAGATTTGATTCGGAACTTACAATACCCCACAAATGTGAGGGAGGTTCGCTCTTTTCTTGGTCATGCAGGTTTTTATAGGAGATTCATCAAGGATTTCTCCAAGATTGCAATGCCCCGTGTAGACTCTTGCAAAAAGATGTGGCCTTTGATTGTGACAAGGAATGCAAGGAAGCTTTCGACACCTTGAAGGAGTTGTTGACTACCGCACCAATCATCAAACCACCGGACCGGAGCAAGCCATTTGAGTTGATGTGCGATGCAAGTGATTATGCCGTTGGAGCCGTGTTGGGACAGCGAGATGGCAAAGTTCCATATGCCATTTATTATGCTTCTAGAACTCTCAACGGAGCACAAATCAACTACTCAACTACCGAAAAGGAGCTTTTGGCCATAGTGTTTGCACTCGAGAAGTTTAGATCTTATTTAGTGGGTACAAAGGTGGTTGTTTTCCGACCATGCTGCACTTCGATACTTGCTAACAAAGAAGGATGCTAAGCCAAGGCTCATAAGGTGGATTCTTCTTCTTCAAGAGTTCAACTTGCAAATCAAGGACAAGAAGGGCAGTGAGAATACCGTAGCGGATCATTTAAGCAGATTGGTTGTGTCCGAAGAAGCGATTCCTTTGCATGATAGCTTCCGGATGAGCAACTCTTTGCGGTTGGTGGCACAACTCCATGGTACGCTGATATCGTTAACTTCTTGGTGACGGGACAAGTACCTAGTTCCATGTCTACATTCCAAAAACACAAGCTCAAGAAGATTGCTAAGCAATATATATGGGATGAACCTTATTTGTGGAAGCATTGCTCCGATCAAATGATCCGCAGTGCGTACTCGAATCCGAGTTCCAATCAATTCTGAATTTTTGTCACTCATATGCTTGTGGTGGCCATTTCGGAGCCAAGAGGACAGCCCTCAAGGTTCTCGAAAGTGGTTTTTATTGGCCTACATTGTTTAAGGATGCATATCTATGTTGTAAGGCTTGTGATAGGTGTCAAAGGACAGGCAACCTTGGTGCTAGAAACCAAATGCCGCAAACACCAATTCTCGTTGTTGAGATTTTTGATGTTTGGGGTATCGATTTTATGGGGCCTTTGTGAATTCCAATGGGAAATTTTTTATACTTCTTGGTCAGTAGATTATGTTTCTAAGTGGGTGGAAGCTAAAGCCACCCCTACCAATGATTCTCATATTGTTTGTGAGTTTGTGAAGGAACATATCTTTTCTAGGTTTGGAACACCTCGAGTGGTGATTAGTGATGGAGGTTCGCACTTCAAGAGATCCTTTCACGCTCTTCTAAAGAAGTATAACATTTCTCATAAAGTTGGCACACCGTATCATCCACAAACGAGTGGACAAGCTGAAATTTCCAACCGGAAGATTAAGTCCATCTTAGAGAAGACGGTGAATGTTACAAGGAAAGATTGGAGTTATAGACTCAATGACGCTTTGTGGGCGTATAGGACAGCTTATAAGACACCCATCGGTATGTCTCCTTTTAGGCTTGTCTATGGCAAACCTTGCCATCTTCCGGTGGAACTTGAGCACAAAGCTTATTGGGCTATCAAGGTATGTAATATGGAATTAGATGCAACTGGTGAACATAGGAAACTTCAGCTCAATGAGTTAGAAGAGATACGAAATGATGCATATGAAAGTTCACGCATTTACAAAGAAAAGACCAAGGCTTTCCATGATAAAATGATTTCCCGAAAGAGTTTTGAAGTAGGGCGAGAAAGTTCTTTTATTCCATTCCCGTCTTAAATTGTTTAGGGTAAACTTAGGTCCAGATGGGTTGGACCATTTGTTGTTACTAATGTGTTTGCGCATGGTGCGGTTGAAATTACTAGTCCCAAAACAGGGCTGATTTCAAGGTTAACGGCCATCGCTTGAAACCATACTATGAGCGGAGTTTGTGACGGAGAATCGGGATATGATTACATTGAGTGATCCACTCCCTCCGGGAGGAGTAATTGGAGCCGAACGTCGGGCTGACGACGTTAAACCAAGCGCTAAGTGGGAGGCAACCCACCGGTTTTGTATCTTTCCATTTATCTTCTTTTTTTTTTTTTCAGCATTTTATCTTTTATTTTTCTTGTTTTTGCATATCATTTGCGGAATTTCCCACCTTGAACCTTCTTTGGATGATTCAATTTTACATTGAGGACAATGTAAAGTTTAAGTGTGGGGGATCATTTATATGTTTGTATAGTTTGTTTTATGCGTTTAGTAGTTTTATGCCATGAAAAAAAAAAAAAAAAAAAAAAAAAAAAAAATCAGAAAAATAGAAAAACCAAGAAAAATTTGTGCTTTTTTGAACTCCGAAATCTAGAAACTTGTGCCTTTAGGATGACACCATTAGTGGATGGAATCATTTTGATTGCAGGAGTTGAGGAACCCATTAATTAACAAGAACGAACATAGCTCAGGAATCACAAATAACATGATAGTCGTTACCATATCTCGGAATATCACCATATCGCATTCTATTTTGTATTTTTTCATATTTATCTATTGTTCTCTAAGTGCTTTGGTGGGTCACTAAACATCGACGTGTTATTACTGCTAGGATGAAATAAAATGATTGAGTTGCTAAAAAAAAAAAGAAAAAAAAGAAGAGACCGACCAATTAGACCAAACGGAATAAGAATGACACTTGGGAATAGCAGTATGTGTGAAACGTAGTCCCTGTCTCCGTCGCCTAAACAAGCGTGGAATGCAGGATCCAAGGCAACTATCACGTACTTGCTGACAAGAAGCATGCGCTTGGATCCAGTTAGATCGAATCATGCTTTGTCACAAAAAAAAAAAAAGAAAAAAAAAAAAAAAAAAAAAATGATGAAAAAGAAAAGAAAAAGAAAAGAAAGTATTATATTTGGTGAATAAAGTCACCTGGTTCCCTTGTATATGCCGGTGAGTTGATGTAGAAATAAGTTTGTTGACCATTTGGTTCCCTTGTATATGCCGGTGTGTTGACATTAGAATTGACCAAGAGCTCAATCGAATAGGAGGCATAGGTTCATCTTGGCGGTGACCTTCAGACAGATATGGGAAACATCGATCACTTGTGAACATTCGCCAACATCTACATCTATATCCATCTTCTTGACCTTTTCATTGTGATTGTGGTTTGTTAGTTTCCGAGTATTGTGGCTTGTTCGACTATCTAATTAAAGCTTTATTTACTTATATATGAACTGAATTTGTGCAAGGTACCTCCTCCTGTAGTCATTTTGGATTCATTCATTGATTTGTCACAAATAGACGGAGTTGGAAATATAGGTTTTGTAGGCAGACCTCTTGTAAACCTTCACGAGACTAAAACTCGTCCACTAGGGACACCTAGGGGTTCAAAGGCTTGTTACTTATGCTAAAATTAACCGTTGCCTCAACGAGACGGAGTTGTATGTATGCTTTAAAATTATTTTGTTTGATTTGCTCGAGGACTAGCAAAGTCTAAGTGTGGGGGAATTTGATAGGTGTCTAAAACACCTTGATATTTATCTATTGTTTATGCTTTCTCTGCTAGTTTTCTTGTAAATTATGTATCTTATGTTTGCTTTTGAATATTTAGGTACTTTGGAGTCATTTGGAACAAAAGGAGAAGAAACAGCGCAAAAGTCTCATCTCATGTGCAACTTCTCTTGGAGGCAGATTATTTCTCACTATTAGCTTTTATTCTTCATCTCTGTCTGAAAAGTATGTCGGCTTTAGTGATGCAAATTTCCGTCTGAAAAGCACGATGACTTTAGTGATGAGGAGACATTGAAGAGAAGAAGTTAACCCGAGAAGTAAGAGACGGATGTTGGTGGAGGAACTCGAAAGAAGAAGAGAGCGTTCAATTGGGAGCATAAGGGCGCAAGCGAGTGACATCGGTATCGAGCTGAGTCAACACAAGGGCTGCCATTTGGTTGGCCCTTGTCCTATTCACGGGTGCCTAGAGTCATTCTGCGTACCCCTTATCTACTTCACCTCAGTACCCCCATTCCTACACTAAACCTAAAATTTAGTGTCTCATTATCTTTACTTCACTTTCTCCACCTGAAATCATGAGAGGAGAGTCGGTTGTTGTTGTAATGGAGAACTGATGAAGCTATTACAGAGAGATGGAGATTCAAAGATTTCACTTATTCTTTGTTGATGCTCGATGTAGCGAAAATTAAGAAGGAAATTAGGGTTTGAATTAATTCAACTGGGTTATGAGATGGTTTACCAAGGTTTTCCCGAAATCAGTGAAGATGGTTGATTTTAGATCGATTTGTGAGAAGATGGGAGATGGGTTTTACTCAAATTAAGTTTTAACCCCAAATATGTTAGAGAATGAGGTGATTTCACTTGAAGTGATTTTTTGATAAAGATTGGAGTTAGGTTTTGATGTTGCAGGAATGGGGAAGAGATTTACTGAGAAGGATTCGAGTGTTTCAAGCTCAGATACTGAAGAATTAGAGCAAGAGTCGAAATGGATTTTCCGTGGATTCGATTTTGAGGAAGAATCGGTGGTTGTTTGGTGAGAACATGAAGACTGAATGAGTAGTGATGAGCTGGATTGCAGGATTAACAGTTTGAGCAGTAACAGATGGTGCTGTTGTGTGTTGTTAGCAGCTGAGTTTACAGGGTTGGAGTTGTGGATGATGGGGTTTGAATCTGTTTCATCAAGAAGAACATGGATCTGATGCTATAGTAGTTGTGGTATATTGCAGGGTTTGTGTTTCTGGCAGTGGTGTTAGAATATGGAGTTGCAAGTGGTGGAGTTCTAAGCAAGGTCAGTGTTGTGCAGTGGGTATGTGGAGCTGAGAAGCTGAAATGGAAGGTGCAGTGTATGTGCTGCTGCTACTGGTGTTGTATCTTGCGTTGATGCAGCTGTTGCTCAGATGAAGTCGAGAGAAAGGAGATTGTTGGTGTTGCGCAGGACAGAAGAGATGAAGATGTGAAGCTAAACTGTTGAGTTTCAGGTGCAGGATTAGATGGTGATTGCAATGAAACTGTGGGGTTTGAGTTTGACAGAAAACTGCATGCGAAGGAGATCTAGGTACAGTGGTGTTGTTGATGCTTGTTGATGTTCTGCAGTGGATGTGTTGCAGAAGCGATATATGATGCTTAGGTTACAATGGATATTGTCGCTGATGGATCCGGGTTGTTCTTGCCAGAGTGCAACAGTGTTGTTGCTTTGTTGGTATCGATTGTTGGTTAAAGGAAGTACAAAGTTGAGGAAGTGCTGAAACGGTATTGCAGGCAAATGAGATGTAGTAGTGAGTCCGGAAATGAACTAGAATTGCATGTTGTAGTGCTTATTGTTGCGTGGATGTGATAATGGGTTATATGCGTAGTTGCTGGTTTATCTCAAGTGCCGTTAGAGTCATATTGAAGACAGAGAATGAGATGAACTGCTGAACTTGAGATGTAATGAGAGAAACTGGTGGTTTGCATTGTCTGTTTGTAAAAATGAGCAGCTACAGATGGTGTTATGGAACTGATTGGATGTGGTTGCAGCTGTCTTGAGCCTGAGAAGGGAATAATGCGCCACTACGGCTGGAAGTGAAACAGTGAGGCACCATGTTGGTGCAACACAAAATCTGGCCAGTGCAATGGCCTAGGCCAAGGTGAATAAAACTGAGCCAGAACTGACTCAGTCTGTTTGACCCGAGTTGACTCAATTGACTTCCCGAGTTGAACTGTTTGACCGGTGACCGGGTGGACTTTGCCGGTCACCTGAGCTATTTTCTGGCGCCGGATTCCGGCCAATTTCCGGCCAGTGCACCAGTTTTCCGGCGAGCATATTTTTGGGACATATTTTCACATGGGTTTCTCACACATGGTTCATGGGCTTGGTGGACTTTTTGGTGATGGACTTTGAAGACCTAATTTTGGAAAGTGGGAAGGCTATAAAAAGAAAAGGTTTCTATTCTTTTAGGTATCACGTATTCTTTTGGGAGTTTGCAGAGAGCCGGAGCTAGGGTTTGCTTTCATTTAATATTTTCATCTTCTTTACTTTATTTCCATTATTACTTGATGATGAACTCCAATATTATGAGTAACTAAAACTCTTCTTGATTAAGGGCGATTTCGAAGCCCGAAATATGAATCTATAATTGATGAAATAACTTGTTCTCTTATTTATGTTATTGATTGATTTCTACCATGCTATTATTGTTTATGGATTATTTGTTGATTGTTTAAGTTCGAAATTAAATAGTTGATTCATAATCCTATTGCTAGTTTAGATTTTCTTGATTCGTAATTGTCTAGAGAAGATAAACGCAAGTAGCAATATATAGGTATTGATGATGGGACTTTGTTAAATACCTATATGTAGAAATCAACACTAGTAGGTGATTCATGCTTTTGAGTTCATCACTAGGAGCAACCTTATCTCACGAACTTAGAGCACTTGTTTAAGTCAAACCTAGTAAGTTACCTCTAGGAAACTTGGCAAGTAGGAACCGGTAGTCGAGCGCTTCCGTATCCGGTGAGCTAGGAGATAATAACGGAATAGTTGAGCGTACTAATTATTCTAGGGTTGTTAGTAACATGATAATGTGAAGAACATAGCTATCTATCAATTTGGTTTGTATTCCGTGGTCTAGAATGAACCTTTAATCAATTACATCTCATATTTGAATACATTTTACAATTTTGACATTTCTACAACAAAATCATCTTTGCTAAGAGTATTTGCATAACAACTTGAACTTCATACCTCCCTTGGGACGATCCTACTTACATTATACTACTTGCTAGTTAAAGAGAAGTAGAGAAATTTATTTTTGCGAGTTTGACTCCTCGTCACTGCCCAAGCACCGCACCAACCGCATAGTCACTTGCATCACACATGAGCTCAAAAGGCTTGCTCCAATCCAGTGGTTTAATGATAGGGCTGAAATCAAAAGTTCTTTCAAACGATTGAATGCCGCCATACACTTATCATCAAAGTTAAAAACCACATCTTTTTGCAATAAGTTACAAAATGGTGATGCTATCTTGGAAAAGTCCTTGATGAATCTACGATAAAAACCCGCATGACCAAGAAAAGAACGTATCTCCTCACCGTAGTGGGAGGGGTTAGAGCACGAATAAGGTCTATCTTAGATTTATCGACTTCCAAGCCTTTAGAAGATATTATATGGCCTAAAACTATGCCATGAGTTACCATGAAATGGCACTTCTCCCAATTTAGCACAAGATTTGTTTCAACACATCGTTCAAGGATTAGAGACAAATTGTTCAAGCAAGGTCAAATGAATCACCAAAGACACTAAAGTCGTCCATGAACACTTCGATTATGTTTTCAACATATTCGAAAAGATACTTACCATACACCTTTGAAAGGTAGCTGGAGCATTGCATAAGCCAAAAGGCATCCTTCTATAAGCAAAAGTACCGGGAAAGGACAAGTGAAAGTGGTTTCTCTTGGTCCTCCGGTGCTATCACAATCTGATTATAACCTGAATAGCCATCAAGAAAGCAATAATAAGAGTGTCCAGCTAAACGTTCAAGCATTTGATCAATAAAAGGTAAAGGAAAGTGATCTTTTCGAGTAGTGGCATTCAATTTTCTATAATCAATACAAACCCTCCAACCGGTTTGCACCCGAGTTGGGACAAGTTCATTCTTATCATTCTCCACCACCGTCACACCCGATTTATTTGGTACTACTTGTACCAAGGCTTACCCACTTGCTATCGGATATGGGGTAGATAACACCCACGTCCAAAAGCTTGAGTATCTCCTTTTTCACAACTTCCATCATGGGAGGATTCAAACGACGTTGCGCTTCCCTTGTAGGCTTTGTATCATCCTCCACACGGATCTTGTGCATACAAACGGCAGGGCTTATACCCTTGATATCGGCAATTGTCCATCCTATGGCCGTCTTGTACGTTCTTGGCACCCTTAGAAGTTTTGCTCCTATAATTCATTAAGCTCGTTAGAAAGAATCATGGGTAAATATTCATTGTCACCCAAGTACAAGTACTTTAAGTGACTTGGAAGAGGTTTCAATTCTAAACTTGGAGATTTAACAATAGATGGCACAAGTTTCTCATTATTGCAAGGCAAAGAAGCATATGAAATATTCTTAATTGCTGATTTTTCCGTAATGAGTCAAGAGAACCAATGGTTTCTTTAATCTCGTCACTATATGCATAACCATTGTCAATAGGTGTAGTGAGCACGGTTTCCAAAGTATCAACACCGTTCAACTCAAACATTTATTGCGCCAATGTGTCCATCACATCAATGGAGAAACAAGAGTGGACATCACTAGGATATCTCATCGTCTCGAAAATGTTGAAACGTATTATTTCTCCATCAAACTCCATAGTTAGCGTTCCCTTGTCCACATCAATAATGGTTTTCGCTCGTTTTCATGAAGGGACGCCCAAGTAGCAATGGAAGAGACGAGTCCGGTGAACCTTCATCCATCTCTAACACGCAAAAGTCCATTTGGAAATACAAGTTGATTAACCCGCACAAGAACATCCTCAACAATACCCATTGGGTAGACATTAGAACGATCGGCTAATTGCAACACAATTCGGACCTTTTAAGAGGACCAAGATCAATTGAATTATACATGACGCAGGCATAACATTAACGGATGCACCTAAGTCCAACATAGCTTTATTAAATGTGGTGTTACCAATTTTGACGGGAATGTCAAAGATTCCAGGGTCCTTGCACTTAAGTGGGAGTTTATGTTGTAAGATTGCCGAAGCATTCTCCCCAACACTAAGCAGTTCATTACCTTTGAGCCTTTGCTTATTGGTACACAAGTCCTTCAACACCTTTGCATACTTTGGAACTTGCTTGATTACATCTATGAGTGGTATGTTCACATGGATCTTCTTGAGAATGTCTAAAATCTCCTTTTCTAGTTCCGCCTTCTTGGAATTTGCAAATCTGCGAGGGAAAGGTAAAGGAGTAACATAAGTAGAAACGAGTTTTAGAGTTAGAAATAGGTACCTCGAAGTTTGGGGAGAATCCTCGATTTTCTCCTCCAAAACAGGTTCCTTAGGTGTTTCCATCGCGCCGAATCAGTGACTTCGGGTTGCACAAGTTGTGTACCACTACTCAACGTAATTGCATTGACACCCTCTTTTGGGTTGATAGGTTGAGAAGGGAGTTTCCCACCATTTTGTGCCTTCAATTGATTCAACTCCATAGACATAGAACCAACTTGAGTTTGCAAATCCTTAACCGTACTCTAGTTCTTTGCATAAAAGATTTCAAAGAACTCTTCCATATTGGACCCCATTTGAGGTTGTTGTTGTTGTTGAAATTGTTGTCTCGGATGGAATTGTTGTTGTTGAGGTTGAAATCCACTCGGGTTGTTGAAACTAGATTGTTGAATAGCTCCTTGCTTATTGGCATAGCTAAAATTGGGGTGATCTCTCCATCCCGGATTGTAAGTGTTAGAGTACGGATCATACCGTCTTTGTTGATTTGGAAAGATCGCATTAGCTTGCTCGTCTTCATAAGATTGAGAGGAACTTGGTATCACCGCGGCTGCAACTTGTTGAAGCATTGCGTTCATGTTACCCATTTGTTGACGAAGTTCCTCAACCTCGCTCACCTCATTCACCCTCCTTAGAATCACATCCGAACCACGACTCAAGAATTGTTGTGAGCTCACTGCCATGTTTTCAATTAACTCTCTAGCTTGTGCCACCGTCTTGTTAACTAGTGCACCACCACCCGCAGCGTCAAGAAGATTCCTATCACTTGATTGGAGTCCTTCATAGAAGTATTGGATGATCATAGCATCACTGAATTGGTGGTGAGGACAGCTTGCCACCAATCTCTTGTATCGTTCCCAACATTCATATAAGGATTCCTCCACATTTTGCTTCATCCCACAAATCTCCTTGCGAATTTGAGTAGCCTTGGATGCAGGAAAATATCTCTCTAGAAAGAGTTTCTTCAGTCCATTCCATGTTGTGACACTTCCGGCAGGTAAATAGTATAACCAATCCTTAGCACTATCCATTAAAGAGAAACGGAAAACTTTCAACATTGCACCATCCGCCTCAACCTCCGCTGGAAGCATAGCCGTGACAATGGTGTGGAAGTCCATAAGATGTTTGTTTGGATCTTCATTCACCATGCCATGGAACTTTGGTAATTCTCTAAGCAACCCCGGCTTGATCTCAAAAGTAGAGTTTGTTTGAATACACCCCTGTTGTGTATCAAGCCTATGAGAAGCCAACTCCTTAAGTGAACGATTTGCATCACCCATAGCTTCTTCTTCTTCAACTTGTGGTTCGTCTACGAATGGAACCTTTTTTTCTTCTTCTTGTTGTTGGAAAATCTCTTCTCCTACTTCCAACTCGTGCTCGTCCGTTGTGTCTTGACTTGGTTGGAGTATTGTGCCTCGTCGAGTAGCTATCCCGCACCTTGGATAATTCCAATCCTTAGAAGCCAGAGATTAGGTACCTGCAAACAATTGTCGCAAACAAGTGAGAAACAAGACAAGAAACAAGAAGCAAAGATAAAAGCAAAAACAGAAATAAGAAACTAAAAACTTAATAACTAGCCGTATGCCTCCCCAGCAATGGCGCCAAAATTTGATCCCCTAATCAGATTCAAACCTTGAAACCTAAAAATAAATCCAATCTCCTCATCGAATTAGTTGTTAAGTCCCTTCTCGATCGTTATCGATCTGCTCCAATTTCTCTCTCGAATCTCATGTTTGTTGATCTCTCAATCTCTAAAATTTTCCCCACACTCGAGATATACAAAAGCTGCCAGGAATGAATGAGAGAAAAATGATTTTCTCTCGAATTTTAGAGTGTGTAAGAAAGGTAACTGCTATCGGCACCAGTGTGGTGGTTAAGGGGTAACCATCTCATACATGGCTTGTCGGTTTCGGATAACCGACAACTCAATTCTTCGACTCGACCGTCATTTATGCAAACCCGACAATTCATTCTTCACCTCCCTTTCGCACACCTTAGCTCGCTCCAAATATAGCTCGCATGTGAATTGGCCTTTGTGCTCCTTTTTCGCTCCAAATGAATGATTTCTCCTTCTTTTGCTCCCAATGACTCCATTGCACCTAATAAACTCAAACTCAAACATAAGATACATAATTTACACGAAAACTCGCAAAGAAAGCGTAACTAATAGATAGTAAATTAGGTGTTTTAGACACCTATCATTTTTCCTGCATAGTCCATTAAAGTTAAGCCTATTCCAGAAGTACTTATGGGCATATGCATAGACAGAGCAATTGACATTCTCAGACTCATATAAGTTTTTTCCTTTTCTGGTTCTCTTTCCAATATATTGAGAGCTTTATCTTGCATAGGATCATAATACAGAGTTTGCATAATGTTGTATTCTCGGATTGTTAACATTCATGAGGCTATTGATAAATTTTACTATCGTTTTTCTTTGTATTTGAACTATTCTGTTTCTTTTACGAAATGTGGATTCACACCTCGCTTTCCAAATATGCCATATAACAATACTACAAAATTCAGGCCATTGCATTATACTTTCTCCTTTATTTTTATCTTGAAACCATGCATTTAACCAGTCATGAAAACTATTACATCCATCAGTCACATAATTTATGTCAAAATTTAAATGCATCCATACGAATCGCGAAATTGCATTTAAGAAATATATAAGTTAAAGATTCTTGTTCTTCATTACGAGATCGCATTTTGTATCAATGTTAGGAAGAATAGCAGACACCCTCATACTGTTGGTAGAATTGATTGAGTGCTTTCGGTGAAAAGCTTTATGGAAGGTGTTACTTTTAGACTCCATATCCTACCCCTTTATGGAAGGTGTTACTTTTAGACTCCATATCCTACCCTTGATCAACATTGTTATCATTATTGCTTCTATTAATTTAATTGTATAAGGATTTTACTGTGAACTTACCTTTCTTTTTTAGATTCCAATGAGCAGTATCTTCAGAATCATTAGTTGGAATATGTATTTCTAATATTTTATTAACGATATCTTCATTAAAACAATTTTTAAGTTTGTCTTCATCCCATTCTTTGTTATTATTGATTAAATGACATACCTTTTTCAAGTTTCCAGTACCTGTGCTTGGCTTTTGGAGTGGAGCAGTGGCATTTGGTATCCACTGATCCTCCCAGATATCAATTAGCTTTCCATTTCCCACTTCCCATCTACAATTTTTCTTAATCTTCTCAACTCCACTATGTATCCTTTCCACACTGACTATCCCTATCTCTCGGGTTTTAGGGTTTATATGAAGTATATCACAATTTGGATAATATTTTGCTTTTAGAATTTTCGCCCCAGAGAGAGTCTGTTTTTCTTTAAATCTCCATCCCATTTTTGATATCATTGCAAGATTAAAATTTTCAATGTTTTGGATACCTAATCCTCCTTCTTCCAAAGATTTACATACTGCACCCCATGCTTTTAAGAATATCCCCTTCTTTCCATTTTCATTTTTTCCATTTTCATTTTCCCCCCACCAATAATCTCTTTGCAACTTGGTTAGCGTTTTACAGATTTTCTTTGGTATTTTAAAGCAATTCATATGGTACACAGCAAGAGAAGATGTTACATTTTTAACCATTACAGTTCGACCTGCACTATTCACGTTATTTCCATTCCAACCTTGTAATATTTTTTTCATGATTTTTATAAGTGGTTCAAAACTCTTAACTTTTGATCTATTAGTAAACAAAGGTGATCCTAAGTATCTATCATTTAGGGGAATAGAATTAACCCCAAATATTTGTTTACCTCTATCAATTTTCCCCAGGTGTTTTTTGGCCGAAAAAAGACACTGATTTGGTTAAGTTTATAAGTTGACCAGAGTTTGTTCCAAAATCCTTAAAAAGGGTCACTAATTTGTGGCAAGTTTTTATATCGGCTTTGCGAGAAGATGATACAATCATCTCGCAAAACAGGAGATGGCTCACGAGATGGAGCGTGTCTAGAAATTTTATTCCTTTAATGTCTCCTCTCTCTTCAGCATCTAAGATAGTCCTGGACATAGATTCCATGCACAAAAGGAAAAGATAGGGAGAGAGAGGATCTCCCTTTCTTAATCCTCTTGTTGGCTTAAAAAAAACTCAGTTGGCGAACCATTCAAAAGAACAGATAGAGATGTTGTTGAAATACATTGAAAAATTAAACTGCACCAAGTTTCCGAAAATCCAAGTTTTTTCATAATATCAATTAGAAAATTCCATTCGACCCTGTCGAAAGCTTTTGACATGTCTATTTTAATGCCCATTAGACCATTTTTACTTCTAGTATTTCTTATTTTATAAATTATTTCATGTGCTATACTTATGTTATCGGAGATCATCTTCCAGTATGAATTTGATTGGAAAGGACTTATTATCCTATCAAGCAGACCCTTCATCCTATTGGCCGTCAACTTTGCTATGACTTTGTAAGAGGTGTTACTTAAGGCTATTGGTCTAAATTCAACAGGAGTAGTTGGATTTATGGTCTTAGGGATTAAGGATATGAAGGAGGTATTCAATTCTTTTGCCAAAAAACCAGTTCTAAAGAAATTTTGTATCATTAAAATTAGTTCTTTGCCTACTGTTTTCCAGTTTTGTTGAAAGAAGATGGGTGGAAATCCATCGGGCCCAGGACTTATATCAGGATCCATTGAAAAAAGAACCTTTTTTATTTCAGTTTCAGTTGGCATAGAGCATAACATGTCATTATCATTTTCATTGATGCAAGACGGAATTAGATCAATCATTTTATTGCTAATACTAGGTTGAACAATCAGTAGTAATATTACTAAAATGTTCAGTTACAGGTTTGCTATTTCGTCTCTTGTTTAACCAAGTCCCATTTTTGTTCATTATAGTTTCTATCTCGATTTCTTCGAATCATTTGTTTAGCCTTTACTATGAAAATATTTTGTGTTCCTATCTCCCAACCTCAAATTTCGATCTCTACTTTTATCCTTCCAAAATTTTTCTTTTATTTCATACCATTTTACAAGTTCTTTATTTAGAATCGCAAGATACGAAGCTTTAGTGTTATCATGCCTTCTACCGTTACATTTTTTTTTCTAGTTCCTTTTTTATGTTTTCAATATTTGTTCTTATGTGTCCAAAGGTGTTTTTATTCCATAATCGTAGAGTATATTTAACATCTTTTAATTTATTCACAAAAGAGTGCGCTGGAGAACCTCTGATATTAGTATCCCAACAGTCCTGTATTAAACCAGCACATTGTTCGTGTTTCATCCATTCCCCAAAATACTTGAATGGTGTAGCTCCATCATTCCAAGTATTATGAGTTGATAGGGTGTAGAATACATCCTATTTACTATCTAGTAGTTTATGCTTTCTTTGCTATTTTTGTTGCAAATTATGTATTTTACGTGTGTTTTTGAGCTATCAGATACTTTGGAGTCGCACGGACGAAAAGAAGGAGAAATCACCAAAATTGAGCAAAAGGGCAAATCTGTCATTTCAGGGGAGAACACTATCTGGAGCCCAGTCAAGGTTAAGGGACAACTCTATTTAGAGGAGTATTAAAAACATCCAATTGATGCTAAGGGGTGACCATTTGTTAAGGGGCACCTAGCTTGCTTGGAATGTTATTGGGCGGCCCATGGTAATACCCGATTAGGACCCAACTATCATATTTTTTATGCTAAACCTAAATCGAGAAATTTTCTCAATCATTACTCCAAATCCCTAAATCGAGACGAAAAAGATAGCAAAAGCCGATGCCATTATATGTGAAATTGAGAACCAGAACCTAAATCAAAAGACAAAGATCGAAGCTGCTATTGAAGCTCCTGTTGCTACTGATTCTACTTACGAATGGGTTGTGTTTAATGGTGATGTTGGCTGAGTTGGAGAAGATTGAATCAGAGAGTGATTGAAGCTGTTTAACAGAGAGAACTGGAAACTTAGGGTTGCTTCCAAGGGTTCGAGAGATACTGTGAATCGAAGATCTGAAATCGAATTAAGGGTTTGGACGGAATTGATTATTGAAGCATTTTTTTGGGATGAATCAAATCAAGAGTCTTTGTTAATGGAAATTAGGGAGAAAATGAAGATGGTTATTCTTTCTATTTTGAGAGAAGCAATTAGGGTTTTAAATGGCTGCAATCAACTAACGAGAGAGGTCGAGTTCACGGTGAATTAGGGTTCAACCTGTTGCGAAGAAAAGATGGTGAAGGTGGATTGAAATTGATATGAGTTGTTGAATCAAGAAATGGAATGGCGGTGAAGATCAATAATGGGTATGTAGATATCTTCTTCATAGATTAAAGAGCAAATGGGTTTTCGGTGAATTGAAAGCAGGTAGAAAATGGTGGTTGTAATGGTTACGAGTAGAGACGGGAATTAAGAAGGAGAAAATGGTGTTGATGGGGATGTTCATTGAGTGAGATGGGTCTGTTGGTAAGAACTAGGTGGTCTTTGCTAAACTCGAGATGCGGCTCACCTAAAGTGGGTGTGTTGAAGCTGGGTGGTGTTATGAGCAATGCAGGATTGAGAAGCTGATGATGTTGGTTCAGTTGCTGCTGTGAATGAGCTGTTGTTATTAGAGTTGATGTTGTACACTGTTATGGCTGAGCATGAAGGAGTGATTGGGAATTTAAACTGAGAGTTATGGAGTTTGTGCTGCTCTTGAGCTCAAGATGGAACTGGTAAAATGCAGAGATGAAGCTCGAGTCTGGTGGTAAATGTATGGGTTGCTGTTGCTATGAGCTGAAGATTGGTTGTGTGGCTATGATAGCATCGCAGGAATAGATTGGTTAAGGCTCGATGATATGAACTAGCGGTGCTTGAAATAGATGTATGTGTAGGTTACATGTCCATTCTGGGAATGAAGTTAAAAGAATGGCCGGAGTTAGGCCTCGGAAATGACCGAGAAACGAACTCAAGCTTCCAATCCATTCACACGAGTTAACTCAAAGTGATTCTCCGATCCAACTCAACGAGTAAGCCGAGTCACTCGACTC